>LPNX010109185.1:46366-79644 GCA_001517045.1 Pseudotsuga menziesii | reverse complement strand
CTGGTAACAAGCAAATAGACCAGAGTTTGAGCCTTTGAGACCCAGTGAGAGTGACATCTAGTAATTAAAGTATCTATAAATTGTGGCTTCCCTTTAGGGCTTGCTGTAGAGTGACCAGAGTATGTGCTCAACCAAATCAGATGCTCCACCGTTCAATGATTGAAATAGTTCATTTTGATGTGGTTTTAATATTAGTTTGATGATTTTATGTACTTGTATTTGTTTTGCAGCAACTAGAGCCTTGTTTCAACAACAAGCTATTGGATATAGGGAAGTCGTTATGTACATTGTTAAAAATGGTCTTTGATGCATTTCCATTAGATTCTATGAATACGCCACAGGACATTAGACTGTCCCATAGTGTCCTGCCTTGCATAAATACTAGTCCATTCACTCCTATGGTTGCATGAATGTTTATACCCGCAGATTGAAAAACTATATCACTTTCAATGAATTTTCCTCTGATTTTAAAATTTAAGCCCTCGCAACAACTAACAATTGACAGAAACATGCTTTATGTGGATGTGCCAAGAGGCTTTGGACACAAGGCCACACTGGGGAGCAAGTAAATGCAGATCTTATTATGTTGATATCTAAAGGAACATGAAAGGAAACTGAGTGGTCAGCAGCCTATAACTTTGCTTAATGTGGCTACTTGAATCAAACATACAGCTGCCCAAAGTGTTTGACCTGAGCAAACAGGGTTTCTCAAAGGCCATTTCATCCTCAATAATTTTATTACTCCTAGGCAAGTCTTGACTGGGAAAAGGAAGCCTAGTCAAAAGGTCGTTATCTAAGGTTGATTTTCAGAAGGCATAAAACAAAATTTAGTGGGATTCCATCATCAATATGCTCTAATGGCTGGATTCTTGAAGTTTTCTTTACTGAAGCAGTCACAACCATTTCTTCAAATGCCTCTACTAGTTTGTGTCAATGGACAGCTATCAACAACATCTCTACTTCATCATTCCCATCAGATGGGAGTTGCCTCTGGCCCCTTGTTTGTATGTTATTACAGTCAATGCTCTAGGATATCTTCTTGGAGTTGCTGAGTTCTGGAACAAATTTGGGGAACTCACTTCTTGCTGATGAGCAGTTACTTAACATCCATTTTGCTGATGACTCAGCTCTCACTCCAAACATATCTTGTAAATTTGTTAAAGGTACAAAGCAATTTGTTGCCTTGACATTTTTGCAAAAGCTGCTAGAGCTATTGTGAGAGAGGAAAGTATGGGCATTCATCATAGAGAAAGAAGGATTTCAAGTGTGTCTTAACATAAAAAAAATAAATCCAACCATAATTCCCTTTTGAAATTTGATGTACCTGTAAACATTATTTGGGATCAAGTTTTGCACAAAATGGAAAAAAAGCTTCAACAATGGGCATGCAAAGATGTTCACTTTGCAAGCCAAATCACCATCATGGTTAGAAACCTGGCTACAAGTCATGTTTTAACTCTTCTTGTTTATTCCTAGTGTAGGATACTAGCAGTAGAAGATTCTTCTTTGACCCTTTCTCTGGGGGGAAGCGGCAAGGTGGAAAAAGGGGATAGTCAGTTTCCTGGGACCTCTAATTGTCCAAAAAGGATGGAAGGACTGGGCTGACAGATATTAGTATTTTAGGGATTGTGTTAGTAGCAAAATAGGTCATCAGAGCCATAAGCAGAAATTGGACACGATAGATACTTGTCTACAATTGCATACGGAATGTTACACATGTACAAGGTATACTCAAGTGATATGAACTTTCATAGTGAGCTCAAATATTTTTAAATATCTGATTCATGTATAGTAGATGTGACAAGCATGGTAGTAACCTACATACTTTTACTGTAATTTGCAAGATGATCCCCAATGAATAATTGCTTTACTCAATTTTGAATGCTCAAGGCTACAATGTTCTCTAAAAATGACTTCAAAATATACTAACATGGTGAGTTAGGAGGTGTCATGGTATCTAGAAGTCTCACTCTTATTTTAAGACAAGTACTTGGGTTTTTAGTCACTACTAATTTTATATGCGTTTATTCACTTGAAAACTGTACTCATTCTCAAAGACCATTGACAACCCAAAAAGGGTCAAACAGTCTGTCCTTAGGTGCATGGTAGAATGCCTGTGTGCAGAGTGTTAGCTTGTCAATCAGTCGAACTCCATTATGTAAAGATCTAGATAGAACACACATGTGATTATCTATCCTGAAATGCATTGTAGTGGGTGATTGAAAATATTTCATATTCTATCTATGGTTTTACTGAGCTTGAAGGCCTCTACCAAATAAGAGAAAATAAGATCATTTTGTTAATGTCCATAAATGACCAAAAGAGTAGGTCATTGGGACTAAAAAGTACAAACAGATGTAGTAATCTGTATGAGGGAAAATGACTACTCCAGAATGCTAGAAAATAGATAACAAGTGCAAAAAAAAAGATAGCAAATATGTATCTTTAATATCTATCATCAGAAAGAGATGACAAAGAAGATAGTGGGGAATATGAAGTATATGTCACTACATCAATCACTAAGAAGTCTGAAGCCTTTAATGCATTTCATGATGATGTCGTTTGGGCGGTGCCCAGGGTAGAGAGGCCTTGGTTAGGTGACACTTGGAGGAACTCACAGACAAGAAGTTGAAACTCTCCTAATATTAAAGGCCGATGTAAAGAATCTAGTGGTACAAGTCTATGAGTCCAAAGTGGACTATCGAACAAAGCTGTGCCAAGAACAAGTATTTTGTGTCCTTGTGGGGACGGATAATAATTTATCAGGACCAACCAATCCATTCCAATCCATACCCATAACCATCCAAACCAGCTAAACTAGACCAGTAAGCCAATTTGGTACCAGATGTGCCAAAAAGGGCAGTTCAGACCAACTCCCACTGTGAACTGGTCAAGAGCAACGTTGATGGAAATTTTGGTCCAACTAGAAGAAAACACTTGCAATGATTTGCAGTGCCAAGAACAAGTATTCTGTGTCCTGGTGGGGATGGATAATAGTTTATCAGGACCAACCAATCCATACCCGTAAGCCCCCAAACTAGTTAAACCAGACCAGCAAGCCAATTTGGTACCAGATCAGCCAAAAAGGGCAGTTCAGACCAGCTCAACTGGTCAAGGGAAACGTTGACCAAAGTTTTGGTCCAACTAGAAGAAAACATTTGCAAAGAGTTGCAAGTCACAATAATGTGACAATAATTGACTTTTCACCTTTTTGCGTTAACTTGACCAGAGGAGGCAGGGGTCCCATTAGTAAGCATTCTTATTGAATAGAAATGTATTATATTTGATGACTAAAATATGCACAGTAAGAAGGATTATGATTATCTTGTTTGCATCCTTTTCATTCAACTTTGGGCTAATATGTAATCACATGAGATTCAGTTTTACAGAGATATATTGTTATATACAATAACCATGGATGATGGCGTGGGATAAGAAAATGAGAAACAAACAAAGTGTTATTTATTGATTTGTGGGAAGTTATATTCACTAATAAATTCTTTTTATAATGGTTGATAGAGCTAGAGCTACATTACACTAGATTTAAAGTTACCAAATCATTTTTGGGGTTGGGTTGTATTGTTCCTTCTGTTTCTCCCCTCCAACAAAAATAGGTTTGAGAACAATGGATGAAGTGACAACTATTATGGAGCAAGTGGGATGTGATCAGACTGATGCATTGGATAAAGAACTGTGTGTATCACTGCCACATGTAACAAATTAAATGGATCATCAAATTCCATCAGTGCCCTATTCCAAGAGCTTGCTTAACAACTTCCTCTACTTCTCATCACCAGATGAAGCTTAATTTTACAATAACTAAGCATTGCTGCATGTCATGGCATATAGCCCAAGGCTTGCCACTTCAATAGATCAAGCTATCCTAGTCCTGCCCATGTGTATGGCACTCCACTTTGTCTACTAGTTGTGAATAAGACAAACATAATAGGACAAAAATCTTCCATCTTTCCACTCAAACATTTATCTTTGGGATCACCAAACCAAATATGCAAGAAAAAACCTACCTTAAACATGTTTATTATAAGCAATTCAATTCTTAAAGAGGTCAAAAGACTCTTTCCTTTATGTCAAATATTTTATTCCATAATGTAATCGTAAACACCAAATCAGTGAAAATTTTCTTACCCTTGCTTTGCTTCGATGTCTCTGCTGAAGTCAATGTTGGGCTCACAATCCAACACTAAGGCTGGAACCTGAAGTTGACATGTTTGCATTGGAAGCATACAATTAGCATCATAAAATATATAGCAGCGCTAGATTCCAAGATGATTATGAATATTCCATAGATCAGTATTTGGCTTACCTTCTGAATACTGGCATGTACATGTTCTCCTTGCAAAAGAAATGTGCGATCCCTGATCTCGGGGTGTAGAGACCTATCCATATCAAGAGGTAACTGGCTCACAGACAACAACCCCCGATTTCCACATTGGCGTGTTCACACAGACTCTTTACCTCAGCCTCAGATAAATATTTGCATTCCAACAGTTGTTCTATCTGTCTATCCAAATCAGCATAGGAAGGCATATCTGATCCCAATCGGATCCAACACCAATCGATCTCTCTGTTAACAAATCCAAAATATCTCCTCGCCTCTTTTCCAAACGCCCCAAAATCCAATAGCCGGCCAGAGTCAAAATCCTTGACTAACTATAGAAAGCTCCAGATCTCCCAAAAGCCTGGCCTGTTTTCCAAAATTCAAAACCCTACCACTTGCTAAACAATCAGAAGAGAAAATTTAATCACCATTCTGAGAAAAACCCACCTTTCATATAAGCATTCCACTGCTGGAAATGCAATCGGATCCACAATAGGTGCCCTCGTTATCGGCCCTCTGTCGTTGTCATTATGCTAATAAGTAAACAACAAGGCTAAATGCTTTTCTTTTGGTGGATAAAATGGGCCTTCTCTCCTTTCGGGTATGTTGGAAACTTGTGGCCATCGTCTTTTCTGGTGGAAACTAGAAATGTTGGAGTTAGGGTAATGGGAACACCTTCTTCCCTCCCTCCTGCAGGGGTATACATCATTTGTTCCCTCTATCCTCTCCGATACGGCCAACAGAATCAGAAGAAGAATCATTTTTCAATCTGTTGAACTCGATCATATGCTCGTAAGGTAAGAACTTGGCATAATATCTCCTGTTTGTTGTCAACTTGGCTAAATGAGTTAGTTTGTGGAATGAGTGCACCTAACGCTGGCACTAAATCACCTTCCCTGAATGGCTTTCCCTGACCAGCATTAAAAACTACTTTACTAGCATGAAACTATTATGTATATGTACCAGAACATATACAATCAGATTTAATCCAAAACATCAAAAGCTAGAATTACCCAGGTTGGAATTTTATTGTGTATGCCTTCCCATCAAATCGTTTTACCTCATTTCACCCTGAAATTCTTCTGATCTCTCACCCCCTTCCCTCTGTGTTTGTCACTCACACAAATATGAAATCGCCTTTTCAAACTAAATGAAATTCACTCTAATGACGGATACATTGCAGACAAATTAGATCACGATGTGCCCAGTTGTTACATACTCAATTTATTATATTATATCATAGTTTGGGCTTTCACAATGTTATATTTTATTTGATATTTTCATATATTTTAATAAATAAATTATCCTTGAACACCCCCTAAAAGGCACCTAAACTTCTACCATACCCCAAGAAAGTCCTAAACCCTTCAAACCAATCATGATAATACTTCAATCCTTGTTCTTCAATTTCAATGTGAGTGTACAGGGAGGTCAAGTCATCTCACAAACATCGCATGCAAGTTGGTGAAATCATCTCCATTAATCCTAAGACAATCTCATTTGAGATCATTGTCCTGCATGGTTTCCCAATCTTTATCCATGTTAGAGTGTTTGCAGTAAATCCCTCTGTTTGCTAGTTTGTATGCTAGTTTCCTGGCCATCCTCTTTATATTGGAGGGTTGGATTTTTGAAGGCTTGCAATCTAAGAAGAAATCATGTCTGTGGTTATGGCTAGACACCATTTTGTGATTGTCTTTTTTGGAAAACCTCCATGGAGGAGGCATTTTTTTACCTTTTTTGTAAACCCATCTTCTATCTTCTCACTCAAGGTTTCGTCGCTTAAGCGACGCTTATGAGGCTATCCGTCGCTTAAGAGACACTTATGAGACTAGCCGTCGCTTAAGCGACGCTTATGGCCACTTTTTCAAAAAAAAAATTTATCTTTGTGATTTTTGGTATGTTTAAAAAAATAAATCCACGCGCTGTCGGATTTTGGATCGAAATGTAGTAGTGTGACCATGGAAGGAACCAATCCTCTCACCATGTCAGAATGGGTATGGGTCTCATCATTTTCCCTTGGAGGAAACCTCGATCTGGAGAACACTAAGCTTCTCCCTGAAGTACTCGAACTTCACCCTAGCCAATGGATTCATCAATACATCATCTATCCGTTCTTCCATCGCAACATAATGGAGCTTCACTGCTCCTCTCTGCACCATATCCCTGATATAGTGATACTTGATCTCGATATGCTTTGACTTGTCATGAAACACTGGATTCTTTGACAATTTCACACAAATCTAGTTGTCACAATGTATACAAGTAGCATCCAATTGAAGATCAAATAAATCAGACAGTAGCTTCCTCATCCATACTGCCTCACAACTAGCTGAACAAGCGGTGACATACTCTACTTCAGCTGTACTCAGTGCCACACAGGATTGCTTCCTGCTAAAACCAAGAGATCACACCTGATCCCATACTGAAGCAACACCCTAAAGTTCTCTTCCTATCGATGGCACTGCCTGCCCAATATGAATCAACATAACCCTCCAGGTTAATCTTCTAATTTGAATCATACTTGAGCCCATAATCAACTGTACCCTTCAGGTACCTCACTGCATGCTTTGCAACCATCAGGTGAACATGTCTCAATGTGTTCATAGCAAAGAAAATATCTAGTCTTGTATTTGTCAGGTAAATCATCTGACAATACATCGTGGCATCAAACGACTCTTATGAAGCAATACTCAATAGATTCAGGTTCGATGCCATAGGTGTGGTCCTAAACCTCTTCAAGATATCTACTATACACTTCCCTTGTCCGAGGAATATTCCATTTGAATTTTACCACACCTCTATGCCTAGAAATAGTGCATCGACACATAACAAGAGTATTACTGGTCTTCCGCCATCAACCTTGAAGCAAAGGTTGGAATTCACTTTACTCTTAGTAAAGCCTAGAGTCGTTAGTAATCTTTCCATCCTATCTTACCATGTTGAAACTCAAGATATTCTATAGTTACTCCCTCTGAAGCGGAGCATCATACTCCCTCTGTCTTCCGTACTCTATGCACTGAAACATTCTGTACTGGAGTGACAAGTAGCTTCCTATGATACTAATATTCTATGTATCCATCTAGTGTATAGACTTTCATCTTCAACCTTGTAGAAAAGGTTAATATCTTCATGAAGCTCATCATGTATGTGTTTCAACTCCCACTGGCTGCAAATGTCTCTTCGTAATCTATGCCTTCTTTTCGTGAGAAGCCTCATGCTACAAATCTTGCCTTGTTACCCATGATGTTTTCATCTACTGCACGATGGAACTACGAACTTCCCTTTACGTATCGATACATCATCCTAGACATAATTCTTCTTGAACTGGTCTTCCCTTTCTTCTTGGTTACTTCTTCATAGCTTGAAGGTTCAGCATCAATGAAGTCGCTGCATTCGTCATATTATTCTTCATCTTTGAACTGTCGTCACTTGTTCTTTGGAACAAGTCTCATCCTTCTTTGCTTGTAGGCGATTATGTATGCAATATTTCCTACAAGTCAAATGCATTTGTATGGTTAGAAACATTTCATAAGGAATATTCATACTGGAAAATTCTTATGCATAAATATATGATCATGCAGCTACTTTTATCCAATACAACATTCATCCATATCTCACAAAAACATTTCTGGATGCCTTCCATCTCTACCAGGACAACATTGAGATTGTGCACTAATCCAATTTGTCAGCAAAGAGGTTTCATTCTAGATAAGTAGCAATGGAGAGTTGTATAGCACCATGAGCTACTTACCCATCACATGCATATTAGTAGTATACTGTCATTATCATGTATAATACATTAACTAAATATAAACAAATGCATAACAAAAAAATATCATGAAATTAAAATTGAATACTTATCTTTATTTGTTTCGTGGGTAGACTCCTTCTTAAGCCTTCAGCTTCATCGTCTTCTTCATTCATAATAGCATTGTTTCTTATCCAAATGCTAAGGTGGATAAGAGGTTCTTCAAGACTTGAGTTCTTCATATTCCTCATCGCTTGAGGGATATTCTTACGATGGTGAGAGCTTGATCTTTAGTTGCTCCCATCTTCTTTTCTCTTATTATTAGTTGAGATTCTTCTTGTGTGTGCTCTTCCCAGAGTCTGTTGAAAGTAATCACTTCCTTCTAGCACACATTCTTCGAATGAATGAATCCCATGATCCTGGGAGGCCATTCAAGGTGGTTATCACCACTTCTACATTCTCCACTTCTTCTTCTACTGCTTCAAGTTGTTCTCTGATTTGAGATATGATTGTATGGTCTCTGCATTCTGGATCTTCACATTCTTCAACTTGTTTCTTAAGGTCATATTCTGATTTATGTTCTTTCCTTCAAATAGCTTGGTCAAGGAATCAAAAATCTTCGGTGTCTTTAGGGAAGAAACTAGTGGTATAAGGTGATCCATGATTGAATCAGCAATGATATTCTTGTCCTTGACCAAGTTCTTCTGGTGTAAGGCTTTTAGCCTCATCTCCCTCTCGAACTGGAACCTCTTTACTCATGTAGGTGTCCAATTCATTTTTTTTTTGAGAGAGATCATATACTTCCATACTTGGAAGTTTTCAAATTCACCAAGCTTATCATCAAGATGATGTGATAGATCACTTTGAAATGAGAACCTTAAAATAGAAAAAGATTAGATCTTACCGATTTGAGGTGTCCGTCCTGGTTCCGGAGCTGTCTGATCTAGGGTTTGTCAGAGAAACCCTAATTTTAAAAAATTGGAATCTGTCAGATTTGATTTTAATAGAAAGATAGATCTCTTCAAGTTGAGTTGTCCAATATACTCCTTTTCTGAAAACAGTGGAGGGAAGCTCTCAGAACAGGAAGCCCTAGTTTTCCAATTTCTTATGCAGAAATGCCTGTTACTGTTTCTACGATATCTATGAAATTACTACTCCTCTGTGTCTTCCATTTCACACTGAAGTAGCTTCACATGTCCTTGTTCCAAAACCATAGGTTTCACCAGTTGGGACTTATGGTCATTTTCCCAAGGTGACCTGTTACAGGACTGCTCAGAACAATGAAGTTGTATGCACTTCCACATGTCATTGGTTCATCTTATGAATCTAAATTTCGGATCAAAGAAAGTACAGTCCATTTCCTTTCTGGAACATCTTCATAAATTTAATTTTGACCTTTGTATCCCAATATATATCAATTCTCTCCAGGTGTCCTGTTTAGGGATGAATTCTGGAAGAGGCTGGAACCCTAACTTGGAGGGATCACTTGAATCCCACTCCAACATTTCGGCCTCACTTAACAATTAATTACTAGAGGCGACATCTCTAGGAGTGTCTAATAACCCTAGTGCCCCACAACGTGTGGGGACTTTGCCTCCTCCGACCAACAAGGAGGTTTATCCTTAACACAATGGTGGGAACTATTTCCCTGACTTACAATGACTCAGCTAGGGTCAACTTCTCTAGGATAGTCTAATAACCCTAGGACCCCATAACTGTGGGGAATTTAACCCTTGACCAATAGGAGGGTTACCCACAATGACTTGACATGACTTGTTACATTATAGAAACTTCCTGGAATAAAAATAGGGGTATGACATGACTCAAATACATTACAGACATATTCCAAAATAAAAATCAGGGTACAATACATAAGATATATGGATGAATACATTCCGAAGTTACAACTACATCAACATCTATTACACCCAAATCTAGTCATCAACATGTGATCAGATCTTAAACATCCATGTTTTCCCTCATTCCCAAATATTGAAGTGAAAAACATTGATCGAGATGTCAAGATTGCATATTAAAAACCAACACCGCTTCCACCCTTAAACTTAGGAGCGGTACCTTCTTTAGCACCACCTGAATTGTGTTGAAGACGGGTGGTGGCACAACCTTTACTCTTTGTTTGAAGAGTGGTTCTTCCTAACACCATTCTGTCATCAAGGAGCAGGATTGGTCCCCTTGGTAAAAAGTGCAAAAGAGAAGCTTCAAGAATCTTCTAGATCAAAAGCTTCATGGCAAGCCTTATCCCTATTCACTTGGGTTAGTTGAGCTCGAGATCCCTCCTTTGTGGATCTCCCATCCACCTAACCCACCAAAATCTCAACCATCTCTATCCATTTGAGGCCTATAAAAATAGGCTCATACCCCATGGTTTAGGGGAGAGAAAATTCATGCTGCCATTTTGACATTATGGCCTGATTCATTAGAATGAGCATAGAAGAGCAAGTTGGAGCTATTGGGTATAAGACATCGGTTTTGTGGAGGAGTGCATCAACACTAAGGCATAGGTTGTAAAATCTTTCACTATTTATCAATGCAAAGTTGGTTTTCTTCCCATATACTTGTTATGTGTAATCTTGCATGTTTATTATCGGATTCCTTAGTCATCGATATATATCTATAGATTATGTTCTGGTACTTTTGCTCTTTTGTGTTTTGATGTGTTTGTGTAGGTATTTTCTTGGATTTATTTCAGCACAGGTGAAGAGCCACATCATTCCATCAGAGATCTTATTCCAGGTGTCTGTAGTTTCTAGGAGAAGTTTCCCAACCTTGTTGTAGACTATTTGTTCTGGATCTGAACCATTAAGACAAGAGGAACAACTTTTGTCCACAGAAGGTGTAACAGATATCCTAACAAAAAAAATCCCAAGGATATGTTCGGTATAATGACCATCCTATATGAAGGAAAAAATATCAACAGAAAGATGACATTGAGGAACCAAGTGAAGAATGTGAAGATACAGAAATCAGAGACCATGTAGTTCCACTTTACAAGGGTTTCTTAAATCAAAGAACAACTTGAAGAAGTCAAATGAAGACATCATGTTCACACCGCTGAAGATTCCTGAAGTGATGAGGAATGTGAATTCTACTGGTGAAGACAAATATCATACTCTTATCAATTTCATTGTTTGGATAATAAATAATGAAATTAGTGACATTCATAACTAGTACACAGGTTCCTAGAATCAGTAGAAGGATCCAGGACATAAGGATCAAGAAGGAATCTACCAAACAAATAAAATATAAGTATTTGAATTTTCATTATTTAGCTGTGTTCAAGGAAATGTATTATGCATGATAGAATGGTTTCATTAATGACAGTATACTACTAATATGCATGTTATGGGTAAGTAACCCATGGTTCTATACAACACTCCATTACTACTTATCTAGAATGAAACCTCTTTGCTGACATATTGGGATTAGTGCACAATCTCAATAATGTTATGGTAGAGATGGAAGGAATCTGGAAATTTTCTATGTGTATACAGTAAATGAATGAATTTTATACTAGCTAAAATAGTTACATGATTATATATATTTACATAAGAAGCTGTCATTATGAATATGCATTTTGAAATGATGCAATTGTTGCATTTGGCTTGTAGGAAAGATCCCATACACTCACCTACAAGAAAAGAAGGATGAGACTTGTTTTGAAGAACAAGTGATGGTAGTTCAAGATTCACTCCAATAAAAATACATAAAGATGAACCTGAATCTCCCAGGGTCAAAGATACCGTGACAGAAGAAAGAGCTTTAGAAGAATATAAGAGAGCAGTAGATCCACCTCCAGAGATGAAGACCAACTTGGGAACAAGAGATAATTCAAGATGAAGAAAATTATGATGGAACTTCCAACTAAAGTAAGAGGCCTCAAATACACTCTAGTTATGTGGCACAGTTGAGTGATGTAGACCCTTCCAGATATGGGAGAAGCTATGATCAAAGAGTGCTAGTTGATCATGGGGAAATATGTATAGGATATGGCTGCGAGACCTGAAGGAAAGTTCGTAGTGTCTTCCATGTGGATCTACAAGATCAAGTATACAAAGAAAGGTTCATGGTTTGTCTCAGAAAGAGGGAGTAGATTATGGAATGACATACTCCATTGACTAAACACACTTCTCTAGTGAAGTAGAAGTATATATCGAACAAAGAACCACATGTGCATAAAATAATTTGTACCAACTCAGAAGGAACCCATAAATAAGCACATCCAGTTACATAAGGAGCTTGAAGATCACCTAGAGTAATGAATATCTTAACCTTTGCTACAAGGTTGAATATGGAAACCTATAGAAGACAACAGGGTCACAAATGGGTGCAAGAGGAACTTTCCAACAAAGTTCAAGATAAAGTATCTTGGTATCTAGTAATATGAGATGGATACATAAATATCAGTAGTAGAAGATGCTACCTGTCACTCGAGTACAAAATGTTTTGATACATAGAGGAAACAATGCAAATGGAGGATGATTCTTTGCTTCAGGGGGAGTGACTGCAGGAGATCTTAGAGTTTAGGACGGGATGGACAAATTCCTGATGGACTAATGCTTTGCTAAGAGTAAAGTGGGTTCCAACCTTCAAGTTTGAATGAGGAAGACTGGGATATGTTGATGGCCTGATAGGATGAAATCATTGTAGATATAAAGAGGAATTGTTGAGGACATAAAAATTACCTCAAGATGTTTGAGATCAGGTATGATCTCATGAATAGGCCGAGTACATTGCAGCATGTTCATCCTGTAGTGAAGCAATGCATCTTCGTGAAGTATGTTGTTGAAATATTAAGAATATTTGATATGTTGGATTGTAAAGCCATGGCCACACCTATTAATACCAACATGAATTTGCTATCTGAAGAATCATTGGAGTTAGTGGATGTGACTCAGTACAAACAAATTATTGAGTCATTGATGTATCTGATGAATACCAGGCCAGATATATGCTTTATTGTGAACACCCTGAGTCAGTATCTAGTTAAGCATAGATTTGTTCACCTCATAACTGCAAAGCATGTGATGAGGTACCTGAAAGGTATGACAGACTTTGGACTATACTATGATAGAGATCATAACTACATATTATATGGTTATATGGAGTCAGATTGGGAGGGAAGTGCCTCGGAAAGGAAGAGCACCTTAGGTGGATGTTTTTGTCAGGGATCTGCCATGATCTCATTGTTTAGCAGGAATAAATCTAGTATTTGTCTCAGCATGAATGAAGTAGAGTATATAGCATCTTGTTCCACTAGTTGTTAAGCCACATGTCTTCGGAAGTTGATGTCAAGTCTATTTGATATGGAGTTGGATACCATAGTGATTCTATGTGAAAACTAGAGTTGTATAAAGATGACAGAGAAACCTGTCACTGTGTTCCATGATAAATCAAAGCACATAGAAATCCAATATTTTTACATAAAATATATGGTACATAAGGGAGCTATAAAACTCTAGTATGTGAGTACCGATGAGCAAGTTGCTGATGTGTTAACCAAGCCTCTGTCTTGAGTAAAGTTTGAATACTTCCATGAAAAGCTTGGTGCAATCTGAAAATACCCTCCTCGTAAGGAGGAACAATGCTGTTGATGTTGAATACTTTCCTCATAGGGAGGAACAATGATGATGATGCTACAGACTTTCCTTACAAGGAGGAACGATGATGATATGGAACCTCCTCAAAAACAGGGAGCAGGTTGATGATATGGATGTTCCTCGGAAAGAAGGAGAAGGTTTATGATGTGGACCTATCTAGAAAGAGGGAGATGATGATACTATCATTGCATATGAGATGGCAGTGATGTGCTAGTACGGAAAATGCCAAGTTCGTCTGCAGATGATGATTCAGTTCGACATTCACTTATGGACGATAGTATCCTCTTTTGAGGATGGTATTATGGAAAAGAACACTCTCTTAATAAGAGTGCTCCTAGCCCTTACTAGCTGAGGATGGTCATGTAGACAATAGTAATCTCTTCTGGAGAGTGATCCTACATTCTCTTGTAGGATGGTGCCTTAAACAAGAACATTCCCTTGAGAGTGGTTCTAGCACTAACAAGATAAGTATGGTCTACAATGAGTCATGCATTCATTTACAAATGATGTAGTCCTGCATTCATTTACGGATGAGATATGCATTCATTTGCAGAAGTACTCTCTTCTAGAGAGTGATCCTACATTCACTTGTAGGATGGTGACGTAGACATGAACACTCTCTTGAGAGTGGTCCTAGAACTAACAGGATAAGGATGGTCTATGATGAGTCCTGCATTCATTTGTGGATGATGTGGTCCTACATTCATTTGTGGATGAGATATGCATTCATTTTTAGATGACGTGGTCATGCATTCATTTGCGGACAAGATCTGCATTCATTTGCAGACGATGTGGTCTTGCATTCATTTGCGGACGATATATTAATTCATTTGCATATGATATGGTCCTGCATTCATTTCTGGGTGATCCAACTGGATGATGATGTAGAAATTCCTTGTTAAGGGGGGCAGGTTGATGAGGATTGCATCATCCTTGGACTTATGTCCAAAATTGATTGGGATTGATCATCCCGCAAAGAGATCATGTGTGATGCATGTTATGATGCTTCTGACAATGATATTGATCGACAGATCAAGAACAGATGGAGATGATGGAAGTATTGATCAAAAAGATCAAGTATGATTGCAGATAATGCAAAGGATCGAGTGATGGTCTTTGCTCTAGAAGGCTCAAATTATTTCCCTCTCCATTTGACACCATGCTTCATGCCCACGTCAACAAAGATCCATACACACATACGGATCAGGAAGGTGGTTGTGTGTTGTCTCCAATCATCACATGGTTGTTTGTTAGCATTGAAGGTTGACTATTTTTGGAGCGGTAAACCATTGAAAGGGTCGACCTACTCATCCATTTAAAAATATATAAATTCGTCTCCAAACAAGAGTCAGACTAGCTAGTTAGTTGGTCGATCAATCATCATTAGAAAATAAGCTCTGTAAACTATGTTTCGAATTTAATATAAGCTCTATTTTTAGTTGTGCATACATGTCTCTATGTTCATGAGTGTTTGATTAAGTGAAGAAAAACCCTGATTGCTAAGAGGTCCCCTCAACAACTAGCGATCTTCCATTTCTGTGTGTTTTCGTTATTTCCCTTTTCACAGGTAAGTAATTTACATTTCTAGTTTCTGTATGTAGTTTGATTCTCTTATAACTTGATAACGTGTGTTTGATATGAGTAATATGATTTATACTGTGTTGTTAACATAGTTTCCATTTCCAGTATCGCAAGTGATTGGTCGCGCAATAGTCATTTCCAGTTTTATTTCCATCTTGTTTCCTAGTTCCATATTTGCAATCAGAGAGAGTTTGATTAGTTTAATGTCTTAAGCTTAGTTTGTAGTTAGATTTGATTCTGTCAATTCTTGTTTAGCTGTAGATTTACTTCAGTTATTTCTTAGTTTTTCTCATTAAACAATAGGAAGTGATTTCTCTTTTTAACTGTAGGTTAGCACAAGTTATTCCTCTGTCGTTTTAGGTATTGAATAAGTTTAATCACTGTCCTTTCTGCATTGCATCTTCATGTGCATAAATCAGCTCATTATAAGATCATTCAAGTTATCTATTTTTTAATTTGCAATGTTTTTCCTCATTCGGATTGTCATTTAGACTGTCTTTTTATACCGTCATCCAGACCTTCATTCATCCTTTAATATTTCTCGTTCTCTTTTATGATTTTTAAAGTTCGGTTTTCTTAGTATTTTAATTGTGTTATGTTCTTAAACAATAGTCATGTATATATATATATATATATATATATATATATATATATATATATATATAATTAGAACCCTATTCCAAAACACCTAAAAGCCTCTATTAAGTCCTATAATTATTCCTATCTTTCATTCCCTTTTATCTCATTTTTGAAGTTGTGTTCCTTTTTTGTCTCTGACTCCTTCATTCATTACTTTTTTAGAGTTTGTTAATTGTATCTCTAGTTTAGTGTACTTCATTCTTATTTGGATTGCATTTAGAATTAAACTAGTAAACTTTATAGTCTAAAAATCACATCATTTCTTTATAAGTTTGATCATCATTCCTAACATAATATTTGTCCTCTTTACTCTATAGTTACTGAAGATGTTCATAGAATAGGACTAGATTAAGAAGTAAAACCTCTTTATTAAGTTTTCTACTTGCTTCTTTATTAAGTTTTATACCTGTTTTTATTTAACTTTTCTACTTGTTTCTTAATTATATATGTTTCATGCGAGAATAGTATACCTTTAACTTCAAGTGGGTCCATTAAAAGAATCTCATTTCTTAATTAATAGATTGTTTGTTAATAACATCTTTTTCAATTAGAGTCATTTGCTTATGGAATAAATCAAAATGTTTACTATTAACTGTAATTGGACACTCCTTAGTTTACATCTATTTATAGAGGTTAAATTAGACTTAATTCCATTCAGTTTCTTTATTTCTTTTGAAATCCATTTTGATACACCTCCTTCTCCAGTTCCGATCACAATGAATGCATATCCTCAGAATCGTCAAGGAGAATGGAACTAGACAATTTAGTTTAATTACAGTAAATTTGTCAATCACATGTATAGTTTAGTTATTGGATTTCTTATATAAATTAAGTAATTGTAATATTGTCTCAAATAATATAACCTCTTGTGTTCATATAGTAAGAGTTTTGAATTTGTTTTAACCTTTCTAATTCACGTATTAAAAAGAAGAATAACTAATTAATAGATTTCACTATAAAAGATAGTTCACTTTCTTAGGATAGTATTATATATTTTTATTGTTTATAGAGTAGAGTAGTATAGATCGATACTGCTATGATCTAATAGTCTTGTCCCATTCTAATTACCTTAGTAGTTGAAATTTTGGAGTTTGACTCGATTTTTCATTTTGAAAGATCTTTCGATATTTTCTTTGTTAAAATATTTCCACGACACCTTAGGTACCCTTCTACCTTATCATATATTTTGTGTCAACTCTAAGTTTACAAACCTCAATCGATAATTAAAATCTAAATACCATATGTGACACAAACTTTCTTGGATGATATTGCATTTAATTGAGGATGTACATGCCATCAACATTGCGCTCGACGAAGTGATGGTGTTCGTCAACTAGTTCTAGCTTTGATTTCCTTAGTCATACTTATTCTTCCTGCATTCATATGCATAATGACCAAATTTATTACAATAATGACATTGAATATTTTATTTATCAAACCTGTGACCTCTTGCATGACTTGGTTTATGATTTTGTCCTTTACCAGTGACATCCATAGGATTGTTGCTGTGTCCTCCTCTTGAGAATTTTCTTCCTCTGCCTCTAGAATGGTTTCTTCACTGCCTCTACCATGACTTATGGAAAATTTTGCTATAAATGGACCTTCCAATGATGTGTTTGTTTTGTTGATTATGTGTTCATGATTGATGAGTGAGGCTTGCAACTCATCAATAGTAAACACCGACATATATTTTTTTTCTTACAAGGTTACAACCAAAGATTCAAATCTTAGGGGAATACTTCTAAGAAGTGTTTCAACCATACTTTGGTCTACTATGGTTTCTCTATGAGATTTGAGTTGATTTATCAAACCAACAAATCTAGTGTAGAACGAGTCCATTGACTATGATTCTTTCTTGGATAGAGATTCAAAATCTCTTCTCAGAATATGCAGCTTTGAAGTCTTTACCTTGTCCAAACCTTGATAGGCGGTCTCCAATGTGTCCCATGCTTGCTTTGTGGTATTTTTTCTACCTACTCTTAGGAGTATGCTTTCATGCATGGCTTGGTGTATGTAGAACATCACTTTTCCATCTTTCTTCCTCTGTTCCCTCACAACATCTTTCTCAGCTCGTGTGATATTATTATATGTTATCTGATTTGCTGGTTCTACATAACCATTATGAACTATTTCCCAAACATCTTAACCTCTAAACAAAGGCTTCATTGTTAGAGACCAATACTCATAATTCTTTCCTGTAAAAATTGGAGTTTGCAAACTCAACATATTTGAACAGGAAGTAGATGCCATTTTTAACTTTTAACTTTCCTTAGAAAATTACTTTTCCCTTTTAAGACAATTTGTTTCCTAAACTTGCTCTGCTACAAGATATCAAGAATAGAGGCTATTGAAATTAACTTGAATTACTGCACAACACAACCTTTTTCTTTTCCCTTTTAACTTTTGCAAAAAGTCCTGCGACTCAATAATACTTGCGACTTAATTGTTGCGATAGAGTTACTGCAACTAAATTTTCACCGTAATCAATTTTACCTCGATAGGCTTACTTGGATTTTGGATTCAACTGGGTTTTACTGCGACGGGATTTAGGTTGCGACCAATTCCTATGTGACCAACTTTATATTTCCTAGACTTAAAGACTTATGTTATGAAAAACACTTTTCACCGACGATTAGTTGGTATAAACTGCGACACAACTCTATTGAAAATCACTCACAATATCATATAACCAAATATTAAATAAGATTTGTGTTATAGTGTATTTCATCACTCTAGGTGAATCACACTTTGTATGGCCTTCCCCTGTCCCGCTGCAGACTCCTTAGACCCTATGGACCAATTTTTTTCCTTTGATGTTTCCTTGATCATCCCTAAAAACACATGAAAAATGCTATACGCGACTTTTAAACATATAAGCACATACATACATGGGTTTGACCACTAAAACCGCGTACATCAGGATGTGTGCATAATCCAAATCCTTTTGGAGTTTCCTTGACATGGATCCGACTCATTTGACTCCTGGCCTTCCCTATTCCTTGATATTTCTCGGATTCGACCTTTCATTACCCCTTTGAAAAGCTATATAAGGAACCCCTTGGTACATTGAAGGCATAAGAGAGAATTGAGGGCAACGAAACTATAGTCCATTGTTTCTGGAACTTATGCTTGATTCTGCATCCCTTTTTCCCTTGGAGCACTTTTGTGTTCTTCCCAAGCTTGCCTTTTTCTTGTGAGCTTGCTATCGAGAGATGGAGGATTGAAGTGGTGGAGGCCCAAGTGGGGGATTCAGTTTCTCTGGTTCGCAGACATGCCGTCAGAGGTTGTATCTTGTAATCTATGATTTATATTAATAGAAATATCTTTTCCTGTCCAATAATGTGTGTTTGAATGAATATGTTCTCCATTGGATTATGTCAAATGCTTATATATTATTGATTATATATGCTAGAATAGATCTAACACCATGATATATAGAATGCTTGTATTGTTTACTTGTTGTTGAGGAAGTAACAGATCAATTCAAGATGAAGATTAGAAAGCTCAACAGGGATCTACTTCAACCATCCGGAATAAGGTACGAGGTATGATCCTTTAGTGTTAGAAATTTAATTTCTATTGCATATTGGAAAGGATTGATTTTTGGAGTCAAGCTGTCTATTGTGGTACCGCAAGCCATAGGAATTTCTCTCCGTAATAGAATTGTCAACTCCACTGGGGAGTTCCTAGTAGTTGTCCTTTGGGGGTTGTTTTCTCGGCATTCAATGAATTTGAATTGCTCTTTCTCTCTTGTTTGTGTGTCGGGTCTGGGGGCATGTATGCCTGGTAGAGTCTGATTGGTGTGAATTTTGTCTCAACCTATCTGTTTTCCTTGACTTTATGCACATTTCTTCCTGTACGCGGGTTTTTGATTTACAGTCGCGTATACATGTGGTTTCCGCTACGATTTCCGCGTATACACGCGGGTTTACTGCGAACAGTCACGTATGCCCTTGATTTTACCTTTTTGGGGAAGATAATTGGTTGCTGGGTGAATTCTATTATTTGCTGAGTCTCCTTTGGCACTGCCTGATTTTGTTTTTACCTATGTTTCTAACCAGAAACGTTTTTTTTAGGATAATTTTTCTTTTTTAAGAAAGTTCTTGTCATGGCATTTTTGATTTTTTGTTTGAGATTAGTGCATTAGAGTTCTTTTACCTTAGTGCTTTGCTTGAGTGATGTTTGGGTGTGCTTGCAGAGTCTAGGGGTCGTAGAATCATTCTTTTTCGTTTTGCATCTCTTTTATTTTCAAAAAATCCAAAAACATTTGCTTATCATCATGCATTGCATTTTGCACTTCGCATTGTACTTGCACTAGATAGATTTTCTTTGGAGTACTAGTTAGGACTTCATATAGGAAATTTGCATTCATCATTTGAAGAAGAATTGTGCATTTCATGTAGTAGCATACCCTATTTTCATGGACACAATGCATTTTTATTGATTGTTAGGTGTGCATTTTACTTCCTGTTGCGTCATAACACCATCAGTTGCACGATCATATCCCTTTTTGAGTAATAAAGCCAACTAAAATAAACGCTAAATAAAATGAATTACACTCTTTTCTTTTCTAGGGTGCACCAAAAAACTTAGGTTTTAGGATCTTGGAATTGTTCATTGTAATTCAATTCTCCAAGATCACTAAACAACAACATCTAGGTGTATGTCCAGGTGAGTGTGTGAAATCCTTAGTATAACCAGTGTTTCTTAGGATCCTCCTCTCAAAAGGGAGTTAAGCACGAGGCAGTGTGAGCGGTTATTGATTAGGATGACCACTAGTCATAACTGAGTAGCACCAGAGATATTTCCAGGATTGTATTCATATCTAGGGGCTCTTTCGAGAGTTTCGGGCTTTGCTACCCTTCCCATACGGTCAATCCCGCCTGCGACTGTCTGCCTGAGCATTGATTATATTGAGGTGACCTTAGTGGCCTTACCTAGGATATCAAGGGGGTATTTTGTAGGGGTTATTCTGCAGGTGTCCCGACCAGGTTGGGGTCGGACAGTACAGTCGCTTTACTCGTTGAAGATGAGGGCCACAATAATTGGTTACGTACCTCCGCTTGTTGTGTATGGGAGTCTCAAGCCTCTCCTAGGTTAGACATACCTAATTCATTCGGGAAATCACTTATCCAGCCCTTGTTTGCTTGCATTTGGCTTTATATTTTATTAGTGATTGCTCTATGCACAATAGTTGGCCTAGGGTTTACATAAATAGAGAGTCATTGCTATTTTTTGAGTCATTGTGGATTCGAGTGCGGTTCCTCTTCGTTCTCGTCATTTAGCAGGACTTCCTCCTTCTACTTCTCCTCCTCCTTCGGGAGAGAGACCTAGACAGTCCAGGTGGACTATGTCACACATTGATTCACACACCATGGGAGACCATTTAGAGGATATTCCTGAACCACTTCCTCCCATTCATGTAGATGATGGGGAATTTACTCCTACTTATGATCCTTCACCCAACTTAGCTGAGTTAGGTCCTATGATTTCTAAGATAGGACCCTTGCATGATAGGCCTACTCACTCCAGGTATGATTCCCATTGAAACGTTACCGGTATGGAATGCTGGAGGACGTCGAGACTCATTTTGAACCTACCAGCACTAGCTACGGTAGTTATGCTATGTCTGGTTTCCCTACACATGATTTGACATTTCAGGTTGAATCCGATTTTGAGCCTAACACTATGCCTGGGGGCACTCTCATTCCTTACCATGCAGAGAGGTTTGGGAGAAGTAGTCACATTGCACCTTCTGTCCCAGTGGTGGAAGCTACATCATATCTCCCTACTAGGTCTAGGGTTAGCGATCTGATTAGGATACTAGATCCAAGACAAGTGACGATAGGCGGTAATACATATATTATTACTCAGGTTCCTTGATCCTCAGTCCCTAGTTCTTCAAATGTACATCCTCCACCTTATTCACGTGGTCCTTCAAGCCGGTATATGGCTACGAGTCAGGTCCGTACTGTGGTTACTAGGCCGATTGTGTCTCAAGTTCACATACCGCCCACTGCATCGGGAGGCTATCTTCATGATTCTAGAGGTCATCTTGCTACTTCCAGGGCATATATCCCTACTTTTGGAATGTATCTTCCTACCTATGGAGTGTCTCATGGGGCATCGCATGCGATGACCTATGGACCTTATTATGGGATGCATTATGGACAGGTTTTTTCACCTTATGGAGGTGGGTATCAACAACCTGCTTACTATCCTAATTACGGCTTTGTAGCTCCTACTAGTCAAGGTCCACCATACTATGGTACTTCCATGCCACCCTATATGGGTCAGACAGGAGGAGGACACTATGGCTAAGGCCATGGTGCTAATCAACCCTATATGAACTAGGGAGCGGTCCATCGACCTCATCATCCTAGGCTCCCTTTCCTTGCGACGCTTAATCTTCCTAACTTATAGAGACTTACGAACGATCCTATGGCTCATGACCCGGCTTGGCTGGCTGTCCCTACCAAGCTTCCTTCAGACATACCTAAGTTCGAAGGCAAAATAAGAGAGGATCTGAGCGAACATGTTACTACGTTTCACCTTTGGTGCTCTTCGAATTCATTACATCAAGACTCAGTCCGTTTGAGACTATTTCAACGCACCCTCACAGGACCTACTGTGAAATGGTATATAGAGTTACCTAAGGGAGCTTTCACTTTGTTTGACGACCTTGCGACGACTTTTCTTAATCACTTCCAGCTACCAGTGCGCTATGACGTTGGTACTGAACTCTTGTCGACATTTCGACAAGATAAAGCCACACATATTTCTGATCATATTCAAGAGTGGCGTAGACAGAAGAGATTAATTAAAGCTTTTATACCACTGGAATTCCTCCTTGAGTGGTTCCTCAAGTCGTTATTGCCATATATAGCAAAGGATGTTTCCACATCCGGAGTGCAGAATGAGGAACAAGTGATCTTTAGGGCGCAGGAACTGGACTTAATCTATGCTCAGTCCGGTTCGTTGTATGAGATTATTCCCAATGCTCCTCGTTCCAGTTTCGATCCCAAAGTCAAACCTGGACCACATGCCAATGGCATTGTGGTTGTGCAAGTGCGAAACCTGCAGATTCGGTTGCAAAACAAGTTAGTCAATTGTAGCTCAACCAATCTACTTTGGGACAAGCTGCGGCTTCGTGTCAACCCGCCCAAACGGTGAATGTACTTTATATGCAATTGTCAGAGCAGAAGGGTAACCAACAGCCCGGACGGAATAGAAAAAAGGGTAAAAATAATAATCGAAAGGGTGGGAATAAGAATGATAATGCTAACAATAATGACAAGAACGGCTAATAATAATGACAAGAATGGTAGAAATGCTGGGGGGGACAAGCAAGTGAAACATAAGGTTAAGTTCCCTTGCAAGCTATGTAAGGATGATCACCTCACTTACTTGTGCCCCCAGATTGAAGAAGCTTCGAGATTCTTAGCACAAGGCCCAGCTGTGCTAACTAACCCTTTACCGCATAATCAAAATATGAACTCGAAGTCCCATGACCAGTCTAGTGATGATGATCCACCGAAGGGTAGTGGTCATGGGTGCATTAACATGGTCCATGCTACGAAAGTTGTGACTCATGTGAAAGATTATAGTTCGTCACAACCCAGCCCAGGCAAAGAACCTGATCCACCAGGGTCCCCTTTGCGCATTGAGAAACCTACGGATAAACCTAAGGCTGCACCTCGCATTCCTAAGGGAGTCCTTAAGCGTTTAGGGCATAATCCAAATGCTCGAGCCGCCCAGAATTATTCAGTTGTCGAGGATTTGGGCCATACTGCTTGTGTGATGTTGGCATTGGAAGTGCTTCAGAGTTTTCCTTCACAAAGGAAGGCATTGCTTTCTGCCCTTGGTGTGAATGATTATGATTCTTCCTTTGTGATCAAATTTGAAACCACAGGACATCAGCCTCGCTTTCCCTACTATGTGTCTCTTTTGGTGCATGTAGAATGTCTTGGTATGACCATCAAATGTACTGTGATTGACGAGGGCGCTGTTGCTTCTGTGATGTCTTTGGCATGTTGGAAGGGTCTCGGTTCTCCTGAGCTATCTAAATCAGCGACTATGTTAACTGCTTTCGATGGGAGATCTTTTAGGCCGCACGACATATTTCCTTCCCTTAAAGTCTATTTAGGGGGGAAGACTGTTGCGATAGAGGTTGAGGTGGTTGATGCGCCCCTTGACTATAATCTCTAGATGGGTAGGAACTTGATGTATAGTATGCAAGCCATTGCTTCTTCCTTGTTTTGTGTTGTATGCTTTCCACATAACGGGAAGATTGTAACAATTGATCAGATGACATTCAAGAATCCATCTATTACCGCATCTTCGGGAGCTTCGATCTCGATCGTTGAGCAACTGGGAGTGTGGGTGTAGGCATGTATCCATCCCTCATGGGAAGCTTTAGTTGTCCTGCACCAATCCTCATGATAGGATCTAGTTTCGATGAGGCTTCAACTTCTACGATACCGGTGTCTTTCCACACGAATCATATGGAGGACCCTTGGATTCTTCCTACACCGAGTACTTCGAGTGATCTTGTCGAAACGAGCATGCCGTTTCCTGCAGCCATGATAGCTTATCAAGCTAATCTTAAGGGTTTTGCAAAGCCTAGTCCTTCCTCTTCAAGGATGGAGGAGGAGGACCCATATGTGCTGCCAGTATGGGCAGTACAGTCTTCTCATGCCCATGACTACCTTGATATGGTTTTCCCTTTGGATGAAGTGATTGAGGCTATGCCGGGAGTTGAGCCACCATGGGAGGAACTTCATCATAGATCGTACTTTCTTCCAGAGCTTGACTGTTTGGAGCGTGAGGATTTTAGGGAGGTTCTTAGTCAGAGAGTTGGTAGTCTTATGGTTCCATTAAGCTCTGCTGGTCTGATGGCTGATGGAAACATGGCAAACATATATTCAACGATTCCTATCAACATCTCTCGCAATCCTGGCACAATAGAGAATGTCTATATTGGGGCAGAATGTTCCCATGCTGAGATTATGGAATACACCGAGCTATTCAAGGAATTCTGTGATATTTTTGCTTGGTCTTATGAAGAGATGCTAGGTATTGACCCTTGTATTGTCGAGCACGAGATTAAGACTTACCCCAACACTAAGCCTGTTCGACAACGATTAAGTGTGGTGAATCCTAGGAAAGCACCCGCCATTAAGGTAGAGATAGAGAAACTGTTGAAAGCCAGTTTCATCTATCCCGTTCCCTTGATGGAGTGGGTTTCAAACCCCATTCTGGTGGATAAGAAGCAGGGAGCGATCCGCATATGCACTGACTTCCGCGATTTGAATCGTGCCTATCCTAAGGATAACTTCCCCACACCATTTATAGATCATATTTTGGATGAGTGTGCAGGGAGCGAGGTGTTCTCCTTTATGGATGGATTTTCTGGGTATAATCAGATACACATTAAACTTGAGGACCAACATAAGACTGCATTTATTTGTCCTTGGGGAACATTCGCATATCAGAAAATGCCTTTCGGCCTTAAAAACACTGGAGCTACATTTCAGCGGGCAATGAACTTGATTTTCCATGATCTCAAGTCATTTATCGAGGTATTTTTGGATGATCTCGCTGCTCATTCTCGTATGAGAATGCGTCATCCCTATCACTTGAGATTGGTATTCAAAAGATGCCGGCACTAATCAGTTAGATTAAATCCTCATAAGTGCATATTTTGCATGAAATCAGGTCATTTGTTAGGATTCATCGTTTCGAAAGAGGGTATAAGAGTCGACCCTTTGAAGGTTGAGGCAATACTTCAGTTGTCTCCCCTGAAGAATATTCATCATATTCAGTGTTTGCAAGGCATGGAAAACTTCTTACGAAGATTTATTGTCAACTTTACCAATTTGACTAGAGGATTTATGCGTCTTTTGAAGAAGAACACTCCCTTTTATTGGGATGAGCAAGCCCAGGAGTCCTTCGATGCACTCAAGCGAGCCCTAGCATCGGCCTCGGTGATTAGTCCCCCAGACTATAGCCATGATTTCTTATTATATGTGGCCACGTCTTTAGAGATGATTGATATGGTCTTGGTTCAGGAGGATGAGGAGCTCCAAGAGCATGTCATATATTATCTGAGCTGAAACCTTATTGATGCAGAGATTCGTTATTCTCATGTCGAGAAGCTTGCTTTAGCTACCACATGCGGTTCAGCATTTGAGACATTATATTCTCCTTCGCCAAACCTTGGTTGTGGCCCATGTCAATCCATTTCAATTCATCCTCACCCGAAGGATGATTGGGGGAAAGTATAATAAATGGATTGGCATTCTACAAGAATTTGAACTCGAGTTTGTTTCGGCAAAATCGAAGAAGTCTTTAGACTTTGCAGAGCTCATATCGGATTTTTCGAGCGAGACCGAGGAGTTGGTGTGTGAAGATACGTTTGTCGATGAACACATATTCTTAATATCTATGTTAGACCCATGGTATGGGGATATCATAATATATTTACAAACACTGAAGACCCCTACTCACCTCTCGCGAGATGAACGACGACGATTATGTCACATCTATAAGAACTACCTTATAGTGGACAATACTTTGTACCACCGTGGGGTAGATTCCATTTTACGATGTTGTTTAAATCATGACAAGGTTAATCTTGTCCTGAATGATTTCCACAGAGGGGTGTGTGGTGGTCATTTATCTAGGCATTCTATAGCTCAAAATATTTTGAGAGCGGGTTATTTATGGTTGTCGATATTTAAAGATTGTGTTGATGCGGTCAAGAGGTGCCACCCTTGCCATTTGTTCGCACGTAATATGCACTCGAACCCTACCTCGTTACATCCCATTATCACCATCGGTCCCTTCACTAAGTGGGGGCTTGATTTTATGGATTGCGACCCAGCTTCGGCTGGGGGGCACCATCACATTATAGTGGCTGTTGATTATTTCACGAAATGGGCTGTGGCTATGCCTATAGTAAAATCCGATGGTGAGACAGCCGCTCACTTTGTATTCAACTAAATTATTACTCGGTTCAGGATTCTGAAAGAGCTTGTCACTGACCATGGCTCGCACTTTCAGAACTGTATGATGGAAGAGTTGGCATCGAAGTTAGGGTATAAGCAAGAGCACTCATCTTCTTACTACCCCCAAGTGAATGGATAGGTAGAGGCAGTGAATAAATCACTCAAATCCATTCTCCAATGAACCATCGCACAAAGCAAGAATAATTGGCACATTAAGTTGTATCCTTCTTTGTGGGCATATCGAACCGCGGTTAAGACTGCCACTGGTTTTTCTCCATATCAGCTTGTGCATGGAGTGGATTCGATATTGCCGATTGAATGCGAAATTCCTTCGTTGAAGCTAGCTGTGGAACTCTTGCTAGACACTTCACCCTTGGAGGAGCGTTTGGTTCACCTTGAGCAACTCGATGAGCAGCGTCGGGATGCCTTGGTGGCTGTAGAGGTTAATAAGCGTCGCGTTAAGGTCCAGTACGATAAGTCTGTCCATCCAAGAGTGTTTAGTGAAGGAGAATTAGTCCTTTTGTGGGACCAAGCAAAAGAACCCTTAGGGGCAGGGAATTTCAATCCTATGTGGTGTGGTCCTTACGTGGTCAAGCAAGTATTAGAGAAGGGTGCTTATGAGTTAGTGGATTACGAAGGAACAGCTTTAGCAGAGCCTAGAAATGGGATCTATCTCAAAAAATACTATGCATAATCTTTAGCCAAGGCTGCTTGTTGTATATTATTGTACAACTTTGCATAGTTATGTATTTTTCTTATCGTGATCGGGTTTGTGATTAGTTTCCATTTCTTTTGGCAGATGTCAAGGGAATCTTCCACCTACATAGGATTCGCGGATGGTGCAAGCCATCACACTCAACACTTAGCCTTTGCTTCTTGGGTGATTTATACTCCTATGGGTCAGGTAATATCTTCAGGAGGTGTATGTCTATGGCCATATTCCAACAATGTTGTTGAATATAGCGCCGTTATTGAGCTTATACGAGATGACATTCTACATGGCATTCTATCTCTTGAGGTACGTCTTGATTCGGAGTTAGTAGTGTCACATCTCAATTGTTTGTACCATGTTAGAGATTCGACGTTATTGAGAAGGTTCTTATGTGTGAGATTGTTAGAACGACAATTTGACAATATAACATATATACGCATTCCAAGAAATAATAATCAAGTTGCTGACTCATATGCTAACTACGTGTTAGATTGGCATTTGTTTCATTCATAATAAATTAATCACAAACACAATTTTTACACATGTAAATAAATAAATCGATCACCATAAAACTTTTTTATACATAAAAAATGTGATAATACATAGTGTCATGATACAAAATTGGGGCTTTTTAAGCCACCATCATATAATACACGGTCGTACAAAATGTATACACTCCCAGGTGTCTAATCCTATGGAGGAGGAGGATGGTTGTGATCATGGAACGTCACTACGGCTCTAGCTAGCCGTCGAAATAAACGCACCCATGTGTGTGGTACACCCACCACCTGTTGCTGCATGGCCTCAGGCAAGTCCTCGATTTGCGCCATGGGAACTCTATGAGTCAGTCTCACAAAGTTGGTATGAATGCTCTGGAGCGTTTGCTCCGCATCCACACCCATGATGTCATCTCCTCTTCCCCTCCGTCTATGACAAGGGAAGCCCTCTGGCCGCTGTGGTCCCACATCTGCACACAAATGGTAGATGTCACTATGTGTTGTCGTGCAAAAACATGTCTTTTTGCTTCCATAAAATCAAGAAAATACAAAAAAAATTCAATAACTCAATTTTTTTTAAAAAGAGTGAGGGTCGAGATTCGTTACCTATATCACCATATGCCAATCCTGGTGGCAATGGCATGTCTGGGTCCCCCCAAAAATCTATCCCTGCATAGGGGTAGTCATCAATGGAAACTATCTGTCGTCACCACCATGGAAAGAAGTCAGCTGGATATGGGTTGGCCACCCTACCACCCCCTAGTCTGCACATCGCATCTGCCCAACGCTGTTGGGTCGGATCTCGAACCCTGTGGAGAGGAACATCCACTCTATCGCTCAATCCTGGAACATGCTCGAAGAAAAACGTGCTCAAGATACTGCTGAACCCGAAGTTTCGCACCCTGCCTACCTTACACTCACTCAGCTGGTGTTTCATATTGCTCAGTAGCATAGTACTCCAGTCATAGATTGTGGGTCTCATGCACTCCACTGCATAGAACATCAGAGGCCATGAGGCCTGGTGGAGTGACGCTAAGTTGGCTATCCTACCCAGTGTCAATAATATGGCCTTTAGGCCCAGCACCTGTATAGCATTGGTAGGGACCTGAATCCCCACCTTCTCGGTGTTTGGATAATAGTACACTGCAATGTACTCGTCGATAGTCAAGCCACCCCCTGGCCCACCTCGGGAACGAAGGTTCACCATCTCCCCTCGTCTATAAATGCCTGTGATAAAGTATATGTCCTCCACCTCTATGGTGAGGGACATCCCATCGATATGAAAGGACTCCGAGTCTGGATCCCAATAGTATACCAGCATCTGTAGTAGTCTTGGTTTGGCCCTCAAACCAACAAGACACCAAACTTGTAGAGTCCACATGCATGAAGAGCTTGTTGAGCCATTAAGTCGGCCCTTACTACTTCCTCTACTTCACCATGCTCACGCTCTCTCCACTCTAGCACCATCCTGCAAAAGAAATTGAACATTTTCCCATTAGTTTAGTTGAAAATCATATGCGTGGCCTCATACGCGACTGTTTTGAAAACAACCGCATATGTACGTGGGTTTGAGGTATTTTTCCACGTATATCCAGCCTTATACACGGAAAAAGCTTCGATTTCCACATGGGCTGCAACGCTCATTTTGGGATGGCCTAAAAAATTCATTTGACCATGAAAATATATAAAAATTATGTCAAAATGCAAGAGGAGAGCATGAGTAAATACCTGGAAGAAACGGTTGTGAATTCCACCAGCTGGATCTCTTGGAATCTGCAGTTGAAAATCAGAGCTCAAATGGGTAAAAGTTTCAAATGAATTATGTTTTTTACTATTTATAGAAAAAATTTCAAATATTTGAAAATTTTTACCCCCTTTCCTATAGTTTCTGTTAAATTTTCATATGCTTGACTAAGACATTAGTATATCATTTCATTTTTCATAATAAAATCATATAAAATAGGATCACTGAAAGAAACAGTATCACAAGAACAACACAAATTTATCCCGGGAAAACCCTAAAGGGAAAAACCCAGCAAAAGCTTCCTCAATATAGATGCCCCAAAAAGGGAAAAGAGTAAAACCAATAAGGAGATCAAAAACCTGATACTCCTCCTTCTCCAGCAACTCCTCTCCTCCACAAGTGCGCTATTCCAAGTGAGTGTGTGTGTCTCAAATGAGGAGCACTACACCTCTATTTATATTCATCCGTTTACTTAAAGTTTACTCAATTAACATGTCGGCTTAAGTTAACTCATGTAGGATCGAGTTACACATGTAGGCTCAAGTAACCACACTGGGGTGCTAATGACCCACCTTTACAATTAGAGGGGACTACCTCATGACTCTTATTAGTTCTTTCGATTAGGATCATCGGGGTACAATGTAATACAAGTGGTTCTCCCAGTTGGACCATCGGGGACCACAAAAGATACATAAAGAATATTCTTCGAAGTTACAATATTTCAACACTCCCCCTTAACAAGAAGGGTATTCTACATCAACAACAACAAGAGTAGAGATAGCGGACATCATCAACATCAGCAGGGTAACACATCTATAAATCATTGGAAGCTTTCCAACATCATGTATTCTTCATATTCAATCTTCAATATTCATCATCATCAACATCTTCAGCATTTTGATCTTTCAATTTGCAGCGACATCTTCAGCACTTGGACCTTTCGATCAGCAACATCTTCAGCACTTTGACTGGTTCAATCAGCAACAACATCTTTAGCATTTTGATCTTTCAATTAGCAACAGCATATTCAGCACTTGGACCCTTTCGATCAGCAACATCTTCAGCACTTTGACTGTTCGATCAGCAACAACATCTTCAGCATTTTGACCTTTCAATCAGCAACATCTTCAGCACTTTGACTGTTTGATCAGCAACAATATCTTCAGCATATTCTGATCTGTCAATCAGTATGTCATCATCATCATCAGTAACAACCTGCAAACCACAACTCAAAGACAAAAAGTCCTTGGATCATTTTTGGACTTAAAGTCCAGGGATGATACAATCCCACCACATTCTCGACAACTGAAGTCACCAGATACAATTACGGGATAATCACTCCCCATCACTTTAGGACTTGAGTCCAAGGATGATGCAATCCTACCACATTCTTGACGACCGAAGTCACCGGATACAATTACGATATAATCACTCCCTATCACTTCAAGACTTGAGTCCAAGGACGATGCAATCCTACCACATTCTCGACGACCGAAATCACCGGATACAATTACGGGATAATCACTCCCTATCACTTTAGGACTTGAGTCCAAGGATGATGCAATCCTACCACATTCTCGACGCCCGAAGTCACCAGATACAATTACGGGATAATCACTCCCTATCACGTTAGGACTTGAGTCCAAGGATGATGCAATCCTACCACATTCTCGAGGACCGAGGTCACTGGATCTATTATGGACAGATGTCCCGGGATGATACAATCCCTCTTCATTCTTGAAGAATGAGGTCTCCAGATCTTTTTAGGGCAAGAGCCCAAGGATGTTACAATCCTATCTCATTCTCGAAGACCAAGGTGTCTGGATCACTTTAGGGCAAGTGCCCAGGGATGATACAATCCCACTACAGCATCACTACTCCCCCTTTCAGGGAAGGTCCTTTCGAACCACACCAAGCTTGTCTCAAAAGTGTTCAAACTTTACTTGGGACAGAGGCTTTGTCAGAATATCAGCAACTTGTTCATCAGTACTCACGTACTGAAGCTTTATAGCTCCCTTCTGCATCATATCTCGAATGTAGAAATATCTGATTTCTATGTGCTTTGATCTATCATGAAACACAGGGTTCTCTGTCATCTTTATGCAACTTTGGTTATCACATAGAATCACGGTAGTGTCCAGCTCTAGGTTGAATAATCCTGATAGTATCTTCCGAAGCCATATGGCTTCACAACTAGCAGAGCAAGCTACTATATATTCTGCTTCAGCTGTACTTAAAGAAACACTGGATTGCTTTCTGCTAAACCATGAGATCATAGCAGATCCCAAATTGTAACATCCACCTGAAGTGCTTTTTCTATCTGAGATGCTTCCAGCCCAATCTGCATCTGTATAGCCATGCAATCTATACTCATGAATATTATCATAATATACACCAAAGTCTATAGTTCCTTTCAAATATCTCATCATGTGTTTTGCAGCTACCAAGTGAACCCGTCTAGGTTGAACTAGATATTGACTTAGGGTGTTCACAACAAAACAAATGTTTGGCCTGGTATTTGTCAAATACATCAATGACCCAATGATCTGTCTGTAAAGGGTCACATATACTAACTCTGATGAGACATCATTTAACAACTTCAGGTTGGAATCCATGGGAGTGTACAAGGCTTTGCAATTCAACATGTTGAATCTTTTCAATATCTCTACTGCATACTTTCCTTGATTGAGAAAGATTCCTTCTGAACTTTGCCATACTTCCAGACCTAGGAAATAGTGCATTAACCCAAGGTCTTTCATCTCAAATTCTTCTTCTAGTCTCTTCTTGTCTTCCATAATATGTTTCTTATTTCCTGTGAAGAATATATCATCCACATATAGTAGTAGGATGACAGGTTCATCTTCTATAACCTTGAGATAAAGGTTAGGATCAGCCTTACTCTTGATAAAGCCCATGCTCGCCAGGAAAATATCTATCCTTTCTTACCAAGATCTAGGAGCTTGTTTAAGACCATATAAGGCCTTCTTCAACTTGCACACATGAGTACTATTATAGCCCAAAATGACACATCTCTGCCTGTGACCACTTTCCCATGATTTCATCGCATGTCGGCACTTCATGAAAGTCACTCAAAAAACACCTATCTTGGAGGACCCATATCTTGAGTTATGTAACTCTATTTGACCTCATTTCTGTACCGTTGGAAAGGTATTTCAGTTAGCTAAAACTTTCTAGAAGATACCAAAGTATAAAAATGCCCAAAAATACCCTTAAAATGTATTTTTTGTGTATACGCGACTCTCCTTAAGGCATAGTCGCGTATCATACGCGAGTCTCGTGTTTTACAAGTCGCGCATGCATATATTCACGGGTTGCTCTTGTGTAAGCTCACGTATCATGCACGGGTTGTCCTCCTACAGACCCGCATATG
>LPNX010109185.1:11264-45922 GCA_001517045.1 Pseudotsuga menziesii | reverse complement strand
ACATTGTGCATCTCTCTTTCAACCCCAGTACATTGATGGCCTCTTAAACCCTAGCCATAGGACACTTTCCTTTACAACAGAACTGGCGACTCTGCTGGGGACTAGCCTTGTCTGTTTGGGTTTTTTCTCTTGATTTCTTTCAGCTTTTGCATTGTTTCAGGTCCTTCTTGCCACTTAGGAACATTTTTAAGTCTGATTGCACCCTCTCCCCTGCCTTCCTAAGGCAGTTTTCTACCCTTGATTGTGATTTTTACACCTATTCGCGGGTTGTTCTTTTGAACAGTCGCGAATACAAGTTTGCATGCGCGGGTTGTTCTGCTGAACAGTCGCGTATCATTCGCGACCTGCCCTTATAGACAGTCGCGTATGTACCTGGAAGTTAGGATTTTTTAAGTCAGTTTTGCTTCTTCCCTTCTTCAGGTAATCCCTGTTTGTGAGTGGTGTCTCTTTATGAATGCTGTGTAGCTTGTCTGAAGACTGTTGGTGATCACCCTACCTTCTTTTTTAAAAGCCTTTGAGTCTTTTTGCTTGGAGTAATTCTTGCTTGTTTGCTTTATTAGATCCAAGTTTACTCAAAGCATAATGCATTTCAGGTGCATGGTGGTTCTGTTAAGGTCTTCTGCGGGTGCATGAATCTAGGAATTTTGTGTCATTCTTTTTGTTGTTCTTTATCTATGTGGTAAGCCCCTTTATAGCATTAGGATTTACTCTTTGCTCTTTCACCTGTCTCCTTTGCTTGGTTTGATTTTTGGCCTTTTGTTTCTGATCAACCTCTGTTAGTGGCCTTTGTTTGATTTCAGAAGCTTGTGGATGTTGTTTTCCTCCTTCTTTGGTTGGTCTACTTCACCTTGTCAAAATAGTTGTCTTGTCTCTGATACAAGCCTTTCTTCCAAGTAGGGTTTATGCTGACTTTAGTTGGTTCTAGAGTTTGTTGGGTGTTTGCATAGCAAAGTTCCTTTTGCTTTGTTCTTTTTATCTGCATGCTTTTTCTTTGTAGGTAGTTTTTCTTTTGCCCTTATAAAAGAAAATTAAAAAGAACTTTTATTTCTTGCTTTTCCCCCTGCCTTTTTCTTTGGTTTGACCTTGTTGGACAAGGTACTGAGCAGCCTTTGTTTGTAGGTTAGATTGATGCTTGGAACTTCTTGACCTTTGTTTGTGTCAGTTTTTTTTGCTCAGTCTTTTCATTCCAAAGTGTTAGCTTGTTTGCTTTTGTGAGCCTTCCTTTCAAGAGAGGTTTATGATCAACTTTAGGGAGACCTAGGGTTTGTTTTTGGGGTATAAAGCAGTTGTCTATTTTCTTTGCTTTCAGTACTTGTTTGCATAAGTATATAGGCTGATTTTTCTTTTGCATTTATAAAAGAAAAATACAAAAACATGTATTTGCTTTATATGCATGTAGATTAGGTTTTAGTCTAGATTGCATAGCATAGCATTGTTTTTGAAAACTTTAAAAAATATAAAAAGATTTGATCTTTTTTGGCTTTCAAGTTATTTGAAAATATAAAGAGAATAGCTATTTGCTTCTTCGCATCTCATTTCTCTTTGCTTAGTCATTTTGTTTCATTTTTTGAGTCAAAACATCACATCAGTTTCATGCCATTTACCCTCTGAGTAAGAAACAACCCTTTAAAATGAACGTATAATTTTAAAATTTACTAGTAAGTTTTGTTTTTTAAGGGCCATACACCAACTAGCTTAGGCTAGACTTGTGGGCTAGAAAGTGTAAACTTCCCACAAGCTATAAACTCAGACGTAGTGGACCATTCATTAGGTAAATCCTTGGTTCTACTGCTGTATCTGGGAAGCTCCTCTCAAACGGGAGTTAAGCACGAGGCCGCGTGGAGGCTTGGACAGAGGGGATAACCCCCCGAATCCTTGTCAAAATGTAACCCAGGACTTTTGCACATCTGGGGATTCTGTCTAGGAAGAATTTCGGGCTCAGCTACCCTGCCCATGCGTACGAGTTCGGCTTGCGACTGTCCCCCCAGACAGTAGGTATTATCAAGGTAGCCTTTAGTCTCTTGTCTTTTAGGGCTCATACACAGGTAAACCGGAAGGTTATTTCTGGTTCACCTCGAACAGACTTGGAAGGTAACCCTTGTGGAAAGTGCAGGAGGGTGGTGGGTGATTCCTCCACTTGTGCCTGAGAACCCCTCAAGGACGCCAAGTAACTGTTCATTAGCCTTCTTCTGGAAGGTATATCTTTATAGCCTATTTAGATTGCTTGAGACTCTAGGATCTTTTTAGTGAGTGCTGTGTGGTTTGTCTGTACTTAGTGGGCCTTTAGGTGTCTGATTTGTAACTTTGGTTGATCATCAACCTCAGAATTTGTCTCTTGTTTTGAAATTATGGCTAACACCCCTTTGAACACCAACCAAGAGATCCCTTCAATGGGAACTCCTTGTCATATTCCTCTCACAAGGAATGTTGGTATTCCCTTGATGGCCACCTTGAATCTTCCGGGATTCACCCTAGGGCTACCGGTGTGGTTGTTTTCCACTCCAACTGTCCTGAATGCTCCTGATGCTTCTCAAGTAAGCACCTTATATCAAGGGCATCAAAACACTATCTCCCCTTCACCTGTAGTTAGTTCTCCTCCTCTTTCTACCTCATGCGGTGAAAGTACTAATACTAGTAACCGGCAGTCTAAAAGGAGTAAAAGAAGGAGGAATAGGAAGAAAGCACATAAGCAAGGGGGCACCCGTTCAACCTCTGCAAGTCAAGTTGAACCTCACCACCCAGCCTCGGTTGTTCAGGCTGGGGGCACCCATCCAACCTCTGCAAGTCAAGTTGGACCTAGTCACTCAACCTCTGGTGTTCACGTTGAGTGCACTCGTTCAACCTCTGGTGTTCAAGTTGAACCTCCCCATCCAACCTCTGTTGTTCATGTTGGATCCATTCACCCAGCTCTGTTGCTCAAGCTGGGGGCACACACTCAACTGTTGCAAAGCATGTTGATCCTCACCATTCAACCTCTGTTGTTCACGTTAATGGTGCCCGTCCTACCTCTGCAAGTCAAGTTGGACCTAGTCTCTCAGCCTCTGCCAGGCACGCTGGGGGAATTCTTTCAGCCTCTATGTTTCAAGCTGAGGACAACCCGTCAACCACTACGAGTCATGTTGACACTGTTGACAAGTCTACCCGTTCAAAACACAAGCTCAAGTTTCCTTGTAAGCTTTGTGAGGGAGACCACCTTACTTATAAATGCCCTTCTATTGAGGAGGTGCGAAGAGTTTGGATTCATGGTCATCCTGTTTTTGAACATTATGGAGTCTCTCAACAACCAGCCTCTCTTAGTGAGGTTGGACCCAGTCACCCAGCCTCTGTTGTTCACGCTGGGGGCAAAATATCATCCTCTGCAGGTCATGTTGAGAGCAAGCTGTCAGCCACTGCTAGTCATGCTGACACCGTTGAGAAAACAGGTCGTTCGAAGCATCATCTTAAGTTCCCTTGTGTGCTATGCAAGGGAGATCATCTTACTCATCTGTGCCCTGCTATCCCAGAGGTGCGAAGAGTGTGGTCCAAGACTCATGGATTTCGTTCTTCTGAACACCCTATAGTTTCTCAACATCCTACTCAACCTTTGGTTGATCAAGTGGTCGAACAAATCTCAGATTTGGTCGATACCACTCTTCTTTCGGAGAGTGCTCCTCATGTTATTGAACCAATGCCACCTTTGGTCAAGCCCACTCTCCCTTCAGAGAGTGACTTTGATGAAGCGGTTGAATCGATTCCAGTATCGATCAATCCCAGTCTTCCTTTGGAGAGTGAAGTGTCTAATAGTCACATTTTCTTTACTGCCAGTTCAGATCTTACTGAATAAGGGGGCACTGAACTTGTTTCGGATCAACCCCCACCAAGCTCTCGGATTGCTTCCTTTGATTGGGATAGCCTAGTTGAGCCGCGCCTTCCTTCTGCTGCACCTTTCCAGATAAAGGTCAAAGTTGAACCCTATACAATTGCTCGTTGCATTGTTGATGAAGGAGCCTCAGTTAGTATTTTGTCTGCTCGTGCTTGGCGAGGCATGGGATCTCCCAGCCTTGTGTCGAGTGCTAGTCAGTTACTAGCGTTTGATAGAAGAACTTCTGTAGCCTTGGGAATTCTTGCTCAAACACCTGTTACTTTGGGTGGGAAGACCGTCTTAGTTGACTTCATGGTAATAGAAGACCCCTTGGACTTTAATATCCTCCTTGGACGTGATTATGTCTATGCCATGCAAGCTGTGGTGTCAACATTCTTTCGTGTGATGTACTTTAATCATGGCGAAGAAATTGTCACTATCGATTAGTTGGATTTTCTTGATCCGTCTCCTGACCCAACTAGAGACCAAGTATTTCCTTTATTGGTTCCCAGTGTTTCTGTAGACACCACCCCACCACAGGTGAACTATGTGGCCTCTTGTCCTTTGTGTTCAATTGCTACTGAGAGACAGCCTCTGTTTTCATGCTTACCTTCTCGGGACTTGGTCCCAGCAGTTGATCGGGTGAGTCATCCTATACAGATTATAGAGCCTTCTCTCCACTCTGTCCATCCATTTGAAAGTTCAGATATGTGTCCTATCTCGGATGATTTCCTCCCTTCGGATGAAGTCTTCCTGGAGTCTTTGATAGAGTCTGACCTTCTTTTTCAGTTGTGATTAAGTCTAACCCTGATTTGCTTAGTAATCCTTCCCTTTTTCTTATGTTGGTTTTTGTTGAGTCTTTTGATTCTTCATTTGAAAAGCAATTCAGTGATCCTGATGAGTTTGATTTTTCTTATGAATTTTTCGACTCCTTGGATATTGAGTTTGTTCCTGCAAACTCTATCTCCCTTGTTGATTTTCGCTTCTCTTCTGAGGTTGATCTTACTGATTATAAAACCTCGAGCCTTGGTCCTATAGAATCTTCTTCGGTTGATTCTGCCTTGACTTTTTCTTTTGTAGAAGATAGCGAAGCCACATGTGTTTCTTCTAAAGTGACCCGCATCGGATCGTTTCTTCTGATGTTGTTGTTTCTTGGAGACAGGACTATTAGTTGGATTCACAACTGTTTATGGGCCTCACCTTGTTGTTCAAGCTGTAATTGCATTTGCATATGCCTTGCTCGCACTTATGAGCCTGATGCCGGCTTCCATGCTTTTAGCTTAGCCTTGTATCATTTTGCCTTTGAAACTTGACACCCTTTACCCCGAGGAGATGTTCCCTGAGTGTCCTTATCTTGCTCACTTTCCTTGCATTATGCATAGGTTTGTTCCTTGCACTTGGAACTAGTTTCGCCTGCTTATGACACTCGTCTCCTCGCATTTAGAGCATTCTTTCTGTTCTCCTTCGAGCTCGTTAAAAACAGTAAGGAGGCCGCGAGTTGACTTTTCCGGACTCGTTAAAATTTCACGGGAAAGATTATGAGTTTCTTTAGGCCCAAGTCTGACTCCTCAAAATAGACTTGACTGCCGAGTAAACTTGTCCATTCAGGCTCGTTAAGAATATGTGAATGGGCATCCACATTGGTGGTAGGTTATCTCTTTCTCGGACCATGTGGAATAATACAAGAAAGGATCCCTCTCTTTTCTACTGAATTGAGAAGAGTATTCTCAGGCATAGGTTTATCTCTTTTCTGGACCTGAGGGACTAAACTTACGGAAAAGGAACCCCTGGTATGAGCTTAGTTTTCTCTTTTTCGTGCTCTAGACCAAAACATGAAAAAGATTCCGAGTGTAATTTATGTCTTTGTCATGATCGTTAAACCCTAAAGAAAAAAGCATCGAGTTTATTGTTGTAAGCCCCATTTCTCGTAACCAAATGGATCTTTCCGAGTGATCTTGCCTTCCTTCACACTCGTAAAACTTAGGCTTTATATGCTGCTTTTGAAGGAGCGTCAGGTAGGTGGTAATTTAACCTTTTTCGGACCTTCCTGACTAATTACGAAAAAGGTGCGCCTTTTCTTCTTCGGAAGTTAAGAGAGTTCTTCTGTTGTTTGTTTTATACTTTTTCGGCCTTAGGAGACTAAATTGTATGAAAAAGGACCCCCCTGGAGTCTTCTTTGGAGTTTTCAGACTCTCTAAAATATGAAAACACCGTCGAGCATGTACTAGTTCGGGCTCGTAAAATCCACAAATTAGTGCCTTATCAAGCATTCTTCTTTCTTTTCTTCGAGCTTGTCAAAAAATGAAGATGGTCCCGAGTTTGCTTTCTTGGACTCATTAAACCTTTACAAGAAAGAAGGGAAGGGGAAGGTTTATTTCCATGTCTTTTTACATCATGGCAGCAAGTCTTGTTTCCTTGAACAAAGCACCAGTTTTGAGTCTATCAACAGTTGGGTCCTAGTCTTTTGACCTTATCCTGATTCAGAGTTTCTTACTCCTCCAGTTGGTCTCTTTTCCAATTATATGGGGAATCTGTCAATGTCTCCTACATTGCATATTTGTTTCGTTGGTCCTATTTTGTGTCAAAAGCCCCCTAAGTAACTTTTGTGTCATGCTTACTGTTCAAGGATTAAACCTTTGTCGGCCATTCTGCAGTTGCCTTGACCTTTTGTGTCGGCCATTCCCTGGTATCAGTTCATTACATCATGTCTTCAGCGGTCCTTTTTGTGAAATTCAGTACCAATTCCAGATCCAATTAGTCTTTGACTTACCTCGTGTTGGATGATGAAGGATGCCTTAATGCCTTCCTTCCAACGGATCTCTTCCTATCGACTACAACACATCTTTCTCTGGGGACGAGATTTAGAGTTTTATGACAGTACCTTGGGAATTGTTGTCCTCAATGGCAATTTCCCTCGCTATTGGGTAGTTGGGAATACCTTAATGTCTCCTACTCAATGGATTCTTCAAGTGTTCGACTTCAAGTCCTTGTAATCACACTTGTTAGAATGTACTAGGTACCTTGGGGACCATTTTCATTAATGGTGGTTTCCCTCATGTTTGTTAACGGTTTTCATTATTGACCGGTAATTAAACGGCTTCCTCCATGTTCGACTTCAGCTCCTTTATTCGCATGGTTAGGATTTGTACCTTTTTTGGGCAGTTTGGATTGAAGACCTTGGGCCGACAGTAGCATTGTCACCTTTTTCTATTGCCCAAGTTGCGAAAGACCTTGTTATACTTTATATGACATTTTTCTGATACATAGATCCACCTTGTATTTTTGTGGCTATGATCGATTGTTGAGCATGGATCCACCTTGTTCATTTGTGGCCATGGCTCCTTTAGATTTGATATGGCGCCTTTTTGCATATTGAGCGACCATTATAGTTTCATCAGTTATACATATGTTGGATCCGCCTGTATCTTTTGGGTGATGTTTTGTATATGGACGTGTATGTTCCAGAGATCAGTTTTCTGACATTTATCTCTCTTTCAGGTACTTTCACTCGAGCCTTTCGATCTTGGATTCTCTGCTCTCTCTCCATACTCAGCTCTTTCCTTTATAATGTATTTCAGCTATCATCTTCCCCTCTAACCACACACATTAGGGGGCATCTGTTATAGCCCAAAATGACACATCTCTGCCTGTGACCACTTTCCCATGCTTTCGTCGCATGTCGGCACTTCATGAAAGTCACTCAAAAAACACCTATCTTGGAGGACCCATATCTTGAGTTTTGTAACTCCGTTTGACCTCATTTCTGCACCATTGGAAAGGTATTTCAGTTAGCTAAAACTTTCTAGAAGACACTAAAGTGTGAAAATGCCCAAAAATACCCTTAAAATGTGTTTTTTGTGTATACGTGACTCTCCTTAAGGCATAGTCGCGTATCATACACGAGTCTCATGTTTTACAAGTCGCGCATGCATAGATTCGCGGGTTTCTCTTGTGTAAGCTCACGTATCATGTGCGGGTTGTACTCCTACAGACCCACGTATGTGTTTCTTAACATTAAAACATAAAAACACGAGTTAATTGGAGATTAATTTTGTCATCTAACTGATTTCCTTAACTGCTGTAACTTCTCTAACCTTCGAACTACCTTATTTTCATCCATATAAATAGTGGTAGGGAGGTCCATGAGAGGGGACTTGGATTTTATGCATTGTTATGCTGGAGGAATCGGGGCTCTCTTTTCCCACACCTTTGTCCTGGAGGTCTTCCCCTTGTGTTGCAGAGCTTGGAGGTTGAGTTCTTTGGAGAAGAGAAGTAGCAGATCCAGATCAAGGTTTCGTGAGGTGCCAAACTTGAAGAGAAGGTATACTTGTACTTGTTTTCAAGATTAATAAAGATGTGATGTCCTTCTTCTTCCCAAATCATTGTTCAATGTGTGATTGAATCTCTGTTTCTGATCATTTGATGATGTTATTCAGATCATTTGTTTATGTTTATTTGATTATCATTGTCTTATATGTGGTCATAATGGTTTGAGGAAGGTATAACTTGTTTTGCAGGTCCCTTGGAGCGAGAGGAGCAAGAAGAGGATTGAAGAGAAAGCTTGGACCAGCCTTCAGTTTATCAGGTGTGGACCTTTCTCATCTCTAAAACTTGCTGTTATATACTTGCTGAACATTGTGCATCTCTCTTTCAACCCCAGTACGTTGATGGCCTCTTAAACCCTAGCCATAGGACACTTTCCTTTACAACAAGTACGTCTGTCTTCAACTTCAAATCCGTGAAGCTGCTCTATGTAGACTTCTTCTTCGATAACACCATTCAGAAAAGCAGTTTTCACATCCATCTGATGTAAGTCCCACTTCATTATGGATGCAAGAGCCATGATAGTTCTAATCAAAGTATATTGTGCTACAGGAGCAAATGTATCTTCATAATCAATTCCCTCTTTCTGAGAGAAACCTCTGGCCACAAATCTCGCTTTATACTTCTCGATACTTCCGTCAGCTGCATGCTTGATTTTGAATATCCGTTTGGAGGATACTATAATTTTTCCTTTTGGCTTGAGAACTATATCCCATACATCATTCTTCATAATTGACTGGTATTCTTCAGTCATTGCTTCTACCCATTCTTTCTTCTGTACTTCTTCTTCATAGTTTGTAGGTTCTTTTTCTACTAGGTCACACATCAAGGCTACATAATTTGAAAAAGTATTAGGTTTCTTTCTTTCCCTTGTAGAGCCTTCAGGAGCTCCATATCTTTCTGCCTCTCGTAAAATTTCTCTTGTCCAAGCAGGCTTTCTTTTTCTTGAAATCTCCATCATGGTAGGTTCTTGTGGTTCTGCCATGTCATGATCTTTAGGAGCCTCATCTTCAGGGAGACACGAAGTTTCTTTACTTCTGGGTGGTGTTTCTTATTCATATACTTCTTCAAGTTGGCACTTCCTGGATCTTTTGAGAGCTGTCTCTTCATCAAATGTCACATCTTGACTGATTTCTATGTGGCAGAATCCAGGAATGTAGATTCTAAATGCTTTGGATGCTTCACAATATCCAACAAATATCCCCTTCTTTTCGGCAGGGTCTAATTTGGTTCTTTTCTCTTTTGGTATATGGATATATACTGGACAACCAAATATCTTGAGGTGACTTACCTCAGGCTTCTTTCCTGTCAATATCTCTTCTGGAGTTTTGAACCCAAGAGCACTGTGAGATATTCTATTTTGTACATATACAACAGTTCTTGCCGCTTCTGCCCATAGGTGCATTGGAAGATCTTGATCATATAACATTGTCTTCACTGCCTCCATGATGGTTCTATTCTTTCTTTCTGCTACCCCATTCTGTTGAGGATTGTAAGGAGTAGTTAGCTCCTTTTTTATTCCTGCATCTTTGCAAAAAGCCTCAAACTCTTTTGAGGTGTATTCTCCTCCATTGTCTGATCAAAGAATCTTGATTTTCTTGTCAGAAAGATTCTCTATCAAGGCTTTGAACTCCTTGAATTTCTCAAACACTTCAACCTTTGCCTTCAATAAGTATATCCAAGTCTTTCTTGAAAAATCATCAATAAATGTGATATAGTATTCAAATCCACTTAGGGATGTGTAAGACATTGGACCACATACATCTGAATGAATCAATTCCAACGTACCTTTTGATTTTGTTTCACTCTTTGGGAATGGATTCTTGATGTTCTTTCCCTTTGCACATCCTTTGCAAATGCCTTCATGCTGGATCTTCATATCTGGTAATCCCAGTCACTACCTTGTTCACATGAGGTAGAGCCTTGTAATTGATGTGGGCAAGACTTCTATGCCATATTTCACTAGGGTCAGTGGACTCATGCACAAAGGTTGTTTCTAAGTGCCCCTTGAGTTTATACAAGCTCCCTTCTTCTTCACCGATGATGATCGAGTCTTCAATATTATTTCCTTTGGGCCACATAAGTACTTGACCATATATGAAGGCAACTCTGAATCCTTTCTTATCTAAAGATGAGATAGAAAGTAAGTTTTTCTTTAGACCAGGTACATATAATACATCTTTCATTTTTAAGGGATTACCTGATTCAATTTTGTAGCTTGCTTCACCAACTCCTTTGATCGGATATTGATAGTCATCTCCTAGGGATACTTTCTGAGGAGAGCTCTTTTCTTCAAGTTTGGATAGAGTTTTCTTTTGACCTGTCATGTGCTTTGAAGCACCACTATCTATAAGCCAAGTGTCTTCTCCAGGAGTCATAGACCTAGAGAGGGCATAAAACAGTACATATTCTTCCGCATCTTCTTCTCTTGCTTGCTTTCTCGAAGGTTCTTCATCTTCTTCTTCTTCATCCTCATCTTCAGCTAGATGAGCTTAATGTCTTTTGTTGTTGTTGATCCTCTGTCGGTATTCTTGCTTCTTTACAGGATAGTTTCTAGCAATGTGTCCTATCTTGTCATAGTGGAAGCATTGAAAACCAGAGTAGTCCTTACTTGATATAATTTCTTTCGATCTTTGGAATCTTCTGGGAGGATGATGCTCTTTGTGATTTCCTTTCTTGAAGATGGGTTGATTCCTTCTTCTTTTTCTGGTATGAGTGGTTAGAGCTTGATCATCCTATTTGAGTAATGCTTCTCTATTGGCCACTCTAGTCTCTTCTTGAATGCAATATTCCCATACCACATCGAACAACATGCTTTCCTTCCTGGCACACATCATTTGGATGAATGATTCCCATGGTCTAGTGAGGCCATTGAGAGCAGTCATAACCAATTCATCTTCATCAAGCTTATCTCCAATAGCTTCTAGTTGCTCTTTGATCTGGGAGACCCTTGAAAAATAGTCATGAATGGATTCTCCATGACTCATCTTGGTGCTCTTCAGCTGAGCTCTTATATTCATCTTCCTGTTGATGCTTCTTCCTTCAAACATTCTAGAAAGGGCATCATACATTTATTTTGGAGTCTTCTTGGATGACACTTAAGGAATCAAGTGATCCTTAATGGATTCAGCAATAATTCTTTGTGCCTTGATCATATCCTTTCTGTGCTTCTCCTTGGCTTCATCTTCTTCAGGTTTTGATACTTCCTCTTTGACATACTTATCAAGATCATTCTCTTGGAGAATGAGACCAATCCTGTATTTCCAAGCTCGAAAATTTTCTATGCCTTCTAGCTTGTCTTCAAGCTTGGTGCTTGAAGTCATCTTGATAGATAAAATAAAAATTGAACATTTTTGTGAAAAGAGAACATAAAATTACCAGGGAATGAGCTTGAATGAGGTGAGATGTCTGATGTACTTGGATTCTGAGAATCTCAATTCTTCAACTCTCCAATTAGATGATTCAGCTTCTGCAAAAATTCCTGTCATTGTTTCTAAGATATCTCCACACTATCTACTCCTATATGTCTGAAACTTCGTACTAAGGTGACCTTGAATGTTCCTGATTCAACACCATAGGTTTCATCAGAATTAAATTCACCAATTGGGATTTATGACCCTTTTCCCAAGGTGACCTATTACAGGACTGTTCAGAACATCGAAGTTATACGGCATGCCACGTGTCACTGGATCATCTTCTGAGTCTGATATTCAGACCACCAAAATTAAAGTCCGTGCCCTTTCTGGAACATCTTTAGTAATTATATTTGGACCTCTGTAGCCCAAGATATTGCAATTCTCCCCAGGTGTCCTGTTTAGGGATGAATTCTGGATGAGGCTGGAACCCTAACGTGGAGAGACCATATCTCCTGGAATACAGTGAATCTGAGGATGAATTTTGGACACAGTGCTCATCAGGATTTTATATTTGACCCCTGCAATTGTCAGTTCCTGAACCTTCTCCAATCTAGAAATATAGCGAATGTACCAAAACTTAGCAGTTTTAGTATTTAGGGTTTTTCCAGCTTGGGGTCAAACTAGGGTTTGACTTTCCCGGAGATTCACCCAACCAAAATTCTTGATCCAGGTTTCTAAACTTCGATTTTGATGAGGGGAGAGATCCTATGCCAGGCTCATAAGAAAAATCCTCTTCAGTAAGAATCCCTAATTTCCCGTACCAAAGATTGAAAATGTCGGAATCGAATTCCGCTTCGACAGAACGATGCACCCTTCAAAGGAGAGTCAGCCTAGCCTTCTTTTGCTGATTGATTGTGGAGAGAGAACCAAAAATAAGAATCCCTAGCTTCCAAACTTGTGAAATATTCCCTATTCAATTTAGCTCTGATACCATGTTAAATTTTCATATGCTTGACTAAGACATTAGTATATCATTTCATTTTTCATAATAAAAGCATATAAAACAGGATCACAGAAAGAAACAGTATCACAAGAACAACACAAATTTATCCTGGGAAAACCCTAAAGGGAAAAACCTAGCAAAATCTTCCTCAATATAGATGCCCCAAAAAGGGAAAAGAGTAAAACCAATAAGGAGATCAAAAACCTGATACTCCTCCTTCTCCAGCAACTCCTCTCCTCCACAAGTGCGCTATTCCAAGTGAGTGTGTGTGTCTCAAATGAGGAGCACTACACCTCTATTTATATTCATCCATTTACTTAAAGTTTACTCAATTAACATGTCGGCTTAAGTTAACTCATGTAAGCTCGAGTTACACATGTAGGCTCAAGTAACCACACTAGGGTGCTGATGACCCACCTTTACAATTAGAGGGGACTACCTCATGACTCTTATTAGTTCTTCCGATTAGGAGCATAGGGGTACAATGTAATACAAGTGGTTCTCCTGGTTGGACCATCGGGGACCACAAAAGATACATAAAGAATATTCTTCAAAGTTACAATATTTCAACAGTTTCGACATTTTCTAACCATTTTGGACCGTTTTTGACATAATTGGTGTTGTAGAAGACCTTTTTCAGTGTCGTTTCAGCCGTTGGATTGACCCGTTCGTGCCGATCTTAGGTATCATGTCTAAACTGGCATATAAGTTAGTTTTCACCACCATTTTCATTTTGCATGACCTTGTGACCATATCACCATGACCTTAGGTACGAACCCACTCTATTATGTCACAGAACCTTCTTGCTGCTTTATAAGTGGCATGATACGAGTGGTAGATCTTCACCTTACATGGGTACCCTAGTTAGCACCTTATTTCAATTTGGTGCCCATGCTGATGGTTTCTCCTTTAGGGTGTGGGAGTCCATTATATAGTACTGCCATGACATTTCGCAAGAGCCTCATACTCCTCTTGATCTTATGCTGGCCTATTTCCCTTAGGACTCCCTGATGTCAAGTTGTGAATGCATTATCATGAGCTTTTCCTGCCTTATTGAGCTTTATGCCGGCTCCCCTGACATTGCGTTTTAGCCATATAGCCTGAGCTTGTCTCGTGTCTAGCCATGCAGAGCCATTTTTTATATCCTTCACAGCTTGATTCCCTATTTACTAGGAGGGGATTTTCCCCCGAGTGTCGATATCCTACACATGTATCCTTGCATTAAGCATAGGTATGTTCCACTGCTTGGAACTAGTTTGTTTGCCCTTATGACACTCGTCTCCTCCTAGTTTGTAACTATAAAGCTAGTTTATTCTTTTTTCAAGCTTTTCAAATAACTGAGAAGTCCAAAAAAAAATCAAAAAACCAAAAAGTCGGACAAGGAAAGATGTTATCTTTGGTAGCTGTCGAGTCGTGTCTCCTTCGAACAGAGCACTATATATCACATCCATTGGTTGAGTTATAGTTTGAATTTAGGAGATGTACTTGTTTATCTGAGTTTATCTCCACCGACTGGTTAAGCTTCCAATCCCTATGGAGCCTCTGTTGATGCCTCCTGTGTCACAGAGATGTCCCAGTTTGTATATCGAGTCCATGCTTCCTTCATTTAGTCACCATACGCCATTATGCTCTTGTTTGAAGGAAGTTGAAACCTGAGTCGGCCATTCCTCAGTTATCTTGAATTTGCATGTCGACCATTCCTAGTACAGTTACTGGTTCATGCACTTTATGATCGAGTCCTTCCACATTATACGGATTTGCTGAGTACCTCATGTTGGATGATGGGGGATGCCTTAATGCCCTCCTTCCAGTGGATTTCATCCCATTGACTTCATATCATTTATTCTGGGATTGGAGTCTAGAGTCATTTTGAGTGCCTTGAGACTTGCAGTCATCAATGGCAAGTTCTCTCGCCATCGACAGTTTCTTGGGAATACATCAATGTCCCCTGATCGATGGATCCTTTCAAGTGTTCGACCTCAACACATTTATTCACACTTGTTAGTTTGCACTCTAGTACCTTGATTCCCATTTTCATTATCGATGGGTGATCTCGCATCTGTTAATGGTATACATGAATGACTGGTAATCAGATGATGGACTACTATGTTCGACCTTGACACCTCTATTCGCATAGTAGGACATGTACTCATAGCGGTTTGTGTAGAAGACTTTCCAGATTGGTGGCATCTCTTATATGCTACCTCCTTGATCATGCCAGTGTTCATGAGATTTCAGCTCTCGTGACTTGATTCCAGTGTATGTCAGATATTTCCAGCCACTATGGAGATCTTGATCTATTATATATCTTCAGCCATTTTGCGGATCATGGTCCTTTGTATATCTTCATCATGGAGATTCTGATCTATGTATATTGTACATGGCAATGACCACATATGTGATATCATGTATCATGCCTATTCATGGCCATTGTACTCTTATGTATCTAGGACTGCTATATGTATTTGCAGTTATATGGAGAGTTGTATTATTGTACTATGCTGATTGGGTGTCTGGTATTCCATTTGGGATTCTTCATCACTCCACTTCTGGGATGGACTTATAATGTATTTCGGCCATCGTATGACCCCTCTGACCTCACACATTAGGGGGCATCTATTATAGCGGATTTCACCACTCTAGGTGAATCACACTTTGTATGGCCTTCCCCTGTCTCGCTGCAGACTCCTTATACCCTATGGACCACTTTTTTTCCTTTGATGTTTCCTTGATCATCCCTAAAAATACATGAAAAATGCTATACACGACTTTTAAACATATAAGCGCATACATACACGGGTTTGACCACTAAAACGGCGTACATCGGGATGTGTGCATAATCCAAATCCTTTTGGAGTTTTCCTTGACATGGATCCGACTCATTTGAATCCTAGCCTTCCCTATGCCTTGAGATCGCTCAGATTCGGCCTTTCATTACCCCTTTGAAAAGCTATATAAGGAACCCTTTGGTACATTGAAGGCATAAGAGAGAATTGAGAGCAACGAAACTATAGTCCATTGTAGCCGGAACTTATGCTTGAGTCTGCATCCCTTTGTCCCTTGGAGAACTTTTGTGTTCTTCCCAAGATTTCCTTTTTCTTGTGAGCTTGCTATCGAGAGATGGAGGATTGAAGTGGTGGAGACCCAAGTGGGGGATTCAGTTTCTCCGGTTCACAGACGTGCCGTCAAAGGTTGTATCTTGTAATCTCTGATTTATATTAATAGAAATATCTTTTCCTGTCCAATAATGTGTGTTTGAATGAATATGTTCTCCATTGGATTATGTCAAATGCTTATATATTATTGATTATATATGCTAGAATAGATCTAACACCATGATATATAGAATGCTTGTATTGTTTACTTGTTGTTGAGGAAGTAACATATCAATTCAACCTGAAGATTGGAAAGCTCAACGGGGATCTACTTCAATCGTCCAGAATAAGGTACGAGGTCTGATCCTTTAGTGTTAGACATTTAATTTCTATTGCATATTGGAAAGGATTGATTTCTAGAGTCAAGTTGTCTATTGTGGTACCCCAAGCCATAGGAATTTCTCTCCGTAACAATTTGTGTCTAGCCTTCTACGGATAAAAACTAGAACTTTTACGTGGTGAAATAAATATGGATTCTTTGTGTCTTTCATTGAACAGTAAATGTAAACAACATTCACTCAGGTAAATCTATAGATGATATGTGGATAAATAAATCTTGCATTAAACCATAAGTTATGGATTTATAATTCTTTTGATGGCATAACAAAAACTTATTACCATAAAAACAAATTTGGAAATTTACAAGGATGTTTCACCTTTTATAGAGCTTCGGCTCTCAACAAATTCACAAAACACAGAAGCTTGATCTTAAAATTATTCACCGAGTTTTTCTTCTTCTTCTCTACACTTCTATTCTATGTATTTCTATCTCTCTCTCTCTGTCTCTATTTTGTTCTTCTTGTGTTTTCTCCGCTACTTCTCCATATTTACAGTCTTCTTCATTTAGGAAACTTCTACCGACTAAACTTTTGCTTCTCTCCTAAGCTACCAACTTAACGTTAAAGATTGTAATAACTATATTCCTAGAAACTTAGCATCAAGAATTAAATTTGACTGGATTATATACGAGAGACGTGAACTCTTCATCCTATCAAGCTATTTGACATAAAGATTGACCCACTACAGACTCTGATAGAGTCGGCTGATGTGATATTCAGATCAGTGAGTAATTAATATTTCCAACAAGACTTTTACTGAAGCAAGACGGACTGTAGAAGAGGAAGGAGAGAAGTAAATGACCCTATTGTGTATGTTTAATTAATGTGGGTTCGTTGATGGAAGGGATAGAGTAAGGCGGGCTCTACTAGGCCAACTCCTGTATTGACAGGTGTGGCAATACATCGAGCAATATAGTGTGGTATGAGCTTGCATATATTGAAGCCATAGGGAGAATAAGGAAAGGGGACATATTATGGAGGGTAGAATTCGTCTTTGGATTCAAGTGCAACAACACGATTTGGAAGGTTGTGAGGAATTTTAAAATTTCCACTAATAATCCATGGTTGGATTGTATTGATAGCTACCTAGTAAAAATCCAAGATTAGTTCGAGAAGATTGGGAATTGAATGTATATAATAGTATGGTATCATTACGTCAACTAATTTCCATCGGTGTTTGGTTGGTTGTGTATTTAGTAATTAATGTTTTCTAAAATAAGTTCCCATAGTATTTATTAGCAACTTTGTTTCGACCTAGGTTCATGTTAGAGCAGGGCCCCGCAGCTATAGGAAAAGCTGTTGTTTCAGAACAAGAAATTCAAAGAAAATAGTACCTGAAGCGGCCGAGAAGAGAGCTCAACCACTGCATTTAAGGCAGCGGTGATGACAGAAGGGCTCAAATACCCTCATGAATGGAGAAGGAGTAATGGACCGAGGTATTAAAGACAAAGGACAGAAGGGGAGCGACTGAGGAAGCGGCGCCCATACCCATGATCAACGCCGAACATCATGGAAGACTGCAAAAAGTTGCAGTGTGACCAGTAAGCGACAGTTCAAAGTACAGAAAGGCCGACTATCACAGTTAGGGTTTTGGGTTATGTTTCCGCCTTTCACACACCTGGGTCACGTGTCAGAAATCTTCAAGACACTCGGTGTGTCCTTGGGGGAAAATCTCGAGCCAAGGCTGTCACCTTGTTCTTGACTCCTCCGTTTAGGCTCAACTCCTAACGAAGCCAAGAGGGGTAGACCCTATTAAGTTACTAAGGATGGTTTCTTAGTGTGGTGATGCTAAACTGAATCAGTTATTTAGGAGTTTGAATATTTTAACTACAGACAATTAAAGATGACAAGATACGAAGATAAACACATGAAAGCACAAAGCTGATACACCATATATATATATAAAGCAAAAAATGACCAGTGCCTTAGAATGGAGTCAAATAAAAAAGATAAATGTGCTTGCATGTGCTTGGAGTGAATGTTTTGTGATTTCATCTTGGTATTTTTTAAGTTAAAATTGAAGTATGAGTTGATTAAATTAGGCTAAGGGGAGACTCCAGATATACCCGAGAGTACTTGGAGTATGTCCAAAACAAAACCTTCATGGCTACTCGCAAGGAATATGTGGGATGAAATGGAGTCTCTAGGGCTATTGTTCGTAATGCACCCGTTAGGGTGTGACAGAGATCGGCGCCCCGAGGTCACTTTTCAGAAGTTCCCGCTTCCTTTGGGTATTTTGCCACCGTAAAGGTTTGATCGAGGTGTTGGATTTTCACCTGATGGTTTGTCAATTGGGGAAGGTGAGTCCTAATTATGCTAGTCACCCAAGTGCTTTTGATACATCTTGACTGATCGGATGAACCGCAGCCAAGTGCAGAGCATACACACTGGAATCTTGTAAATTTTAATAAGTTTTAAGCTGTGTGTTCTTCTTTAAAAGAAAAGCCTCCAAGAACCTCTTTCAATCCAAGTGGATCTCAATCAGGGAATCGAGGAGGGGTTAATTTTAAAGTTAATGATAAACAAATGATGAAAAATAAAACAACTACACAATTCTGGTTTCTTAATTAATCCTACCACGAATCTCTTTCACCTTTCGGGTCAATCGAGAAATCGTGGGGTAAGTATTATGATTACTTTGAAATTGTACAATATGGAATATGGAATTAATAAATAAATCAATTATACTATCTTGTAACTTAGATCAGTGCTAGCAAAAAATAAATAAACAGAAAGCGACGAAAAGGGAACCGACGCAAATCCCCCTAGGAAGGATGGGGAATGGGCTCGAAAGAGCCTATTCAAAGAATGATTTTATTACAGAAGTTAAAATATCAAAGGACTGATAAATCATAACTTTCTTGGTCCTTATACAGGCTGAAACCAAGATCTTACAGTTATACAAAAATTTTAAGAATTTTGTGAGAAAAGAGAGACCCTTGGGGGGACTTGAGCGCTCCAAAAGCCACTTTGGACAGCAGCTTCCTTTATTCTCTGTCAGACCTACTAAAGGACAGAAAGCATGTTAGAATAACAAATTCCCAAAAGCACTTTAAGAGTACCTTTGGGTCAGCCTACTTTATCTCAAAAAAATAATGAAATTAAACTAGCTAAACCGACGAAAAAGGAACTAAGGAAAGCAAGCTTTCCTTGGGATCTTGGCTTGCTGTTTGTGCAGCCAATTAAAATGCATTGATATTTCAGAATATTGAATTTATCGTATAGCAAATGAAACTACCTTAACAGCAAGCTATGAATTTTCACTAAATTGCTTGCGGAAATAAGGTACTTTTAGCTAGATCTCTTGAAATTGAACTTTATGTGCAAAATGAAACTAAGATCTAGAATTTGGAAGGGATATTGCTAATTATATATATGTGTGTTTTTATTGATGAGATAGATCAGAGTAATAAGAAACCTTTAAAGTAACCAGTTTGAGGAAAGTTTAATAATTTTTAAAGGAGAGAAAGGGGAAGAAAGGTGCTTGTTTGTTGAAGCAGATCTGCAGAAGGAACTTGGTAGAGAAGCACCGAGGGGCACGATATTAGCAATCTCCAATAGAAATAAATGGAATCAAACCTGAACCATAGATCTTCCAGCCACGACAAACCTGTAAGCTACAACACAACTCCTGCAGACAGAACTATCAGATCTGAAGATACATATGAGAAAGGGATGATACAGTATGCAAATAACCTTATTTAACATATAGGTATTAACTCATTCAAACATATGCAGAAAATAGAAAGTAAGTAAGCTTACTTACAATGATCTATCCTTATGATTTCAGAAACCATTTAGGCAGACAATAATTAAGTGCAAAAAATTGGAAAAATAGCAGTTTCACCTCGAGTGCAGCAAGACAATGACAATCCACACATGAAAGGTACTCCACAATTGAGCCTCCAAATATTCTCTTTATTTCAACAAATGAATATCAGTACACCGTTACAATGGTAAGCCCTTCAGTCCAGCTCTAACTAGCTTGGAAGAGGAGCCTATGCCTGGATATATACAATTTACAGGCCATCTAGCCCAGGGGGGGCGCAATTACTCATGGAATCAAGTGAAATCAACTGATGGAGAGTCCATCAATGCCTGATCTGTGTCTAGCTGAGCCAGATCTGAGTCTCACTGAGTGCAACTGTCAATCGGGGGGCTTATCTGACTGACACCGCAACCTGTTGACTGAAGAATCCACCAAAAATCATCCAGTTGAGCCAAAAAAGTGTTGAGGAGAGAGGGAGGGATAAATTCCTCATAAAGGATGCTCAAGATCAATTCTGGATCTGATTTGATCACCTCCTTTAGTCAAGGATTTGTCAGATCCAGTCAATCTGCTTCAGATCTGACTGATTTCAATCAAATCGGCTGAGAATCCATTGATTTATGATTTTGTATTTGCTCCATTATTCATCAATTTATTAATTAAAATAATCAATAATTGATTTTTGGGGCTTTCTGACTTGAGTGATGGAAAATCACTCAAAAATAGGAAACAGTGGGTCCATGGGTTTACATGGTGCTCTTAGCTTGAAAATGAGCACCTACATGACTGAAACTGATTATTTGGCCCACTTTTATTACAAAATCAATTTTTCCAATTAAACTATTAAAAAATAGCCTAAGTTTTGGAAAAATTAAATTTTAATAAAAAACATTGAAAACACACTGAAAAAACTAAAAAAATGAAAAATTGAAAAACACCTAGGGGGACTTAGACATGTTCATATGACTCAAAAACGATGTCTAGCATGTTTATACATTGACACATAGACTCTAATAACCTCAATAGGCCTAAATGCCAAGCCGACCACCCCAACTTTGGAGGTATGGAGTGAAAAACTTAGAAATTATCAGTCGTTTGTTCAACAACCAATAATAACCAAGGGAAAAAACACCCTGGTCTGATCGGATTGACAAATAAAGTCTAAGAGACCGATTCTTTTATAGACACTATCATGCTAGAACATTTATTACAATTCCCTCATTGTTGTACAGGATTATGCACCTAATAATCGTAGGTCGGGGGTTACCAACATACTCAAACACTTGCAGACAATTGACTTCTAAAGTGCAGAATAGGAAATAGGAGGGTTAGAAGAACTTGTTAAACGAAGTTCGATCCTTGCTAGTCCTCTTCCAAACTGCTCCACTTCCAAATTCTTCAAGGCTCACTCCTCTTTCACCTGTTCAGAGACAATCTTCCAGATATAGAGTGATTCGTATATATATATAAGCAGGTTAGATAAATCAGATATGAAATACAGAAGCATAAACAATTATCAAACCAAGATATATGAAACACATATGGAAGAAGTAATCTCTTTATTATCAATAATGATAAAGTTCAGAGTACAACCAAACATCTGAGACAAGGACTCCTCTGTCACCAAAGGATTCTGAGTTTCACTACTCCAAAGACTTCTGTAAACAGTCCACCAGCATAAAGTTTCTCTCCAAGTATATCTCCCAACACCCTCCCCAAGGCCTGTATTTATATGGGTGAAATAAGGCAGTTCTCGAAGGTTGGGGAAGTTGTAGCAGTTAGGAGAATTAAGTAAAATACCTTAACTAATATCCCATTAGCGCGTGTTTTTATGTTTCATGTTAAGAGGCACATTCACGTGTATGTAGTAGAGCAACCCGCAAATGAATCCCGACTCTGTATAAGTGCAACCCACAAATACATGGATTCGTGACTTGCTATAAGGGAGACTCGTGAATGATGCGCGAGTTGTCTATAAAGAGAGTCGTGAATACATCCTAACATGGCAAAATGGCAAAGTAACTAGCTGGATGAAGGTAGAATGTATTTCATGACAAGCCAAGCTATAGTGTTATGGGAAAACCTCTATCCATAAGTGTCCTTTTTTGTGCCGACATGAGGGATATCAGCACTCGGACGAAGAGGTACCACTCAGGTGTATAACAGATTCCCCCTAATGTGTGAGGTCAGAGGGGAATGATGGCTGAAATACATTATAATATTTAACTTTGGAGAACTCAGAAATCCAATGGCGCAGAGAGAGTACCTGAAACAAATACATAATAATGTCATATACAAAGTTACATCTGAGGATGCTATGTTCAATTTACTAGAACACTAGCTCCTTTACAATATTTGATTACATCATATGATACGGGTAGAAACCACGTATATTACAAAGGTGGATCGAAGCCACAATACAATAATGATGAGTCTTCAAAGATATGGAAGCTAGATATCAGAATAGAACATGGTCTTGTGTAACTTAGCCCAAAGTGAGGGACTAAGGTCTTCATAAATGATCCCAAAGAACCAGTACAATCCAAGCCATGTGAATAAGGGTAAGCTGAAGTCTAACATGGAGAGGATTCAACAGTTTGTCAACCAATAAGTGATAATTGACAACTGAAGCAAAGGAGTTCACCAATGATGAAAGTGAATCCAGAGGTACTATCGTCAAAAATCTAGGTCTTCGTCATCAGGAGGTGCTGAAACGGAACCATACTGTGATAAGGAAGGCAATAGATCCTCCAATGGATAACAAGAGTGACTAGGAACTGGGAAAAAGAAGGGAGGCACAAGTAAATGGAGAACAGATATAACGGTGATGGGATCAGGCTATAGATCAGACATTAGGAAGAATCCTTGAACAGTGAGCACAACACAGGGATGACCCAAGGCAGCGTATAATGGATAGATAGAACAACCAGACCTATCTGTCATGTAGGAGACATGATCAAATTCCCCAGGTATAATGAACAAGAGGAGGAGTCAGAAACTCAAGGTGATAGCTGGACAAAGGTGCACACTGAAACATGGATATCGGAAAACAAAGAGTGCTATGTTCAAGGATGACATGCTACCATTACTGAAAACAAGAGAAAACTTCTTCCTTACCTTCCCTGTTAAGTTTTAATGAGTCCAGGAAAGTCAACTCGGTTCCCTCTTCATTTTTTAACAAGCTTGAAGAGATGGGAAAATAATGCTTGATAGTGCCACTGACCCGTGGATTTAGTGAGCCCGAACTAGTACATGCTCATGCGGTATTTTCACATTTAGAGAGTCTGAAAATGCCAAAGAAGACTCTAGGGGGGTCCTTTTTCATCCAATTTAGTCTCCTGAGGCCAAAAAAGTATAAAACAAACCACAGAAGAACTCTCTTAACTTCCAAAGAAGAAAAGGTGAACCTTTTTTGTATTTAGTCGGGAAGGTCCGAAAAAGGTTAAATTACCACCTACCCAACGCTCCTTCCAAAACAACATAAAATAGTTTGAGTTTTACGAGTGTGAAGGAAAGCAAGATCACTCGGAAAGATCCATTTGGTTACGAGAAATGGGGCTTACAACAATAAACTCGTTACTTTGTTCTTGAGTGTTTAACGAGCATGATAAAGACACAAAGTACACTCGGAATATTTTTCATGTTTGGGTCTAGAGCACGAAAAAGAGAAAACTAAGCTCAAACCGGGTGTTCCTTTTCCATAAATTTAGTCCCTCAGGTCCGGAAAAGTGATAAACCTATACCTGAGAATACTTTTCTCAATTCCGAAGCAAAAAGAGTGATCCTTTCTCGTATTATTCCGCATGGTCCGAGAAAGAGATAACCTACCACCAATGCAGATGCCCGTTCACATATTCTTAACGAGCTTGAACGGATGAGATAACTCGGTATTCAAGTCTGTTTTGAAGGAGTCAGACCTGGGCCTAAAGAAACTCCATAAGGGTGGGGAGTCCTATAAAGGGATAGCTTGTAAAAAGAGATTCATAAGAAGCTCTATTTGGCGTGAAAAATAGCAATGAGGAAACCCCTAGGCCTGAAACAGTGACAGTATGAGTACCAAAGGATGAAAAGGACATATAAGGATGATACTCATGAAATAAGGACCCTAGCCACGGAAGAACAATGGTAGAGACAAGGGACTAAGGTTTAGGATACCATAGTCCATGGCAAAATGTTGCATACTAAGGTTAATGTGGAGTGATAAGATGCCAACATGTGTTGGAAAGAGCAAAAACCACCCTATAGAAGCATCAACACTTTGTAAAAGTTGGTAAAACTATTCCAATGCACAAAGAGGGTGATATTAGTCAATTGACATTTCAAACTATATAAAAAGACCCACTTTACGAAATATTATTTCTATAAATAGCTTGAAAGTTAAAACATTTCTCACCATTTGAACTTTTTGAACCAAAAAGGAAAGTTTACCCTCTATCTTTGATCGATCGCCGTGGACAATTGGACAGTTGTAATTCGAATCCGTCAGCTTCAGGTAATACTACACCCTAAGCTCATCAATTTGATCCAAACAAATATCAATTTTTATGGTTAATTCATCATTTTTCATCATCCCAAATAATGGCACTGCGCATTCGCGGGTTTCTAAGCGCAAGAGTCGCGAATGCGCGTTTCATTCATGGGTTGTTGAACAGGAGAGTCACGAATGACTCGCAACTTGTATAAGTGGATAGTCGCGAATGTTGCGCTATGGGTAAAAACTCAAAAACTATGCAAAATTTTTAATTTTTTATGATGAAATATTGAATCAAATTATGTGTATTTGTCAGGAAAAATATGGTGCTGGAGTGGAGAGAGAGGGAACATGAAATAATGGATCACGCGGCGCTCCAAAGCCCACCCACCATCCAAGCATTGAGAACATGTGGGTTGTTGAAATTCTTTTGCACATCGCCCATGCGGGCAAATGTTTGCTTACTGGAATTCATTGTCAATTACTGGGATCATGACATGGGGATGTTCAATATTCAAGGTGAGACCTTAGAGCTTACCGTGGAAGATATATACTTCATTACCGGGTTGTCACAACGGGGGGCACCGGTGAATTTGGAGGGTACTGGCAGGGGCGGGGACCCCTTGAGTGTCCAGAACTATGTTGACATATTCTGGACACCGGGTACACCAAAGAAGGGTAGCAGTGTTATTATTTCAGACATTCAGGACTTCACACTCCAGGTACTAGCTAGTACTATTGTGAGACTTGCGGGCTCCACAGGGTTACATATGGCCACCAGGAATCAAATGAGGGTGGTGGTTGATTGCTTTAGAGGTGCTCTTTATGATTGGTGCTCGGGAGTGCTCCCCATCATGAAGAGGCAACTCTCCGACTGCAGGAGAGGAAGACACAAGAACTTTGGGTATGCCAGCATCCTAGTAGCGTTCTTCTTTGAGAGAGTGCCAGCTATGAGCCCTGCTATACCACTGTAGGTCAGACATCCACGTCAGCCGAGGCTGAGCCGGTGGGGAGATATCTTCCTCCGTTAAGGAGGAGGAGACATAGTACATAGCGTTTACGATGATGACTTTTATGTATGGTGGGAACGACAGCTTCCGGCGTTGAAGCAGTTTCCATACGCTGGGATGGATTTCTGAGGTGATCCTGACCTTGTCCTCCCTCCAGGAGGAATATGGGGCGAGATGGGTAAGTGATTTTTTAATTTTTGATCATTATCAAATTTTTATGAATTTTCAAATGATAGGATATATACATATGTACAAGTATTAATCCGATTTATATGTCAAAATACAGATATTGGACCAGTCCGCCCTGAAGGGCACCCCCGTATGTATGTCCATCCGGTTGTAGGAGGAGACCCAGGATTAGTCCGAGTACTAGAGGGGAAGCTGGCCAGGCTAACCCAGCGAGTACTGACGATACGGATTGAGCACATACCTACAACCATGCAGGAGTTTGTAGTAGGGGTTCCACCAGTTTGGCTCCAACTGTTCAGGCGAGTAGCTAGAGCAGTACTGGTATACAGATATGCGGTGGATGCTGCCGAAGCCGAGGAGGTTGAGGAAGCCAGGGTGCATAGGGATCATGGGGACCAAGGAGGTCCTAGTGGCCAGGGTGGCCAGGCTTAGATCTAGGGCATTTTGATGGATTATGATCCACTTTTGTATATTTTGTATATGACGGGATCTATGGATCAGACTCAACCTATCTATGACAGATATTTACATATATATATATATATATATTTGTGTTTGGTTGTCAGTTTATTTACAAACGTTTCTTATATGTTTGCTGTATAATTTATAAAATGTGTGTGAGATGCCAGTCCAAAATATAATTAGCATATGCATCAGTTAATGAATTTTGGTTTCGTGGAATGTGATTGAAAGTAATAACTTCAAAATGTCTTTCCAATAAACGAATTTGCATGAACTGACGTAATAAGGTAGGATTACGCACCTGATAAGCTCGATTGAGTTGGGAAACAACCAACTGAGAATCCAAATGGACCTCAAGCTGGGTGATGCCTCATGACAAAGCATCCCATAGGAGCTCAATTACAGCCCTGTACTCAGCAACATTATTAGAAGCAGGACCTAGACAAGCGCCTCCCATGGAAACAAGCTGTCCTGAGGGGGAATAGATAACCCATGCTGCCGAAGCCAGGTTACAAGTGTGACGGCTAGCGCCATCAGCGAAACCTACATACATCTTGGAAGACATCTGCAACAGCCAGCAGAAATGTTGACGAGCATAAGTGACTATGCACGCAACGGGGGAAGACAACCCAGACCGGGATCCTTAAAGCAGGCTCCAAGCTGTTTGGGATGGTTGTTCCCGACAGGTTTAAAGGCTCTGTTAGCATGAAAGTCTAAAACTAAATCTATTGTCCTAGTTAATTAGATCTATACTTATCTCTGTACAGGTTAATAAATGTTATTAATTACAATATGAATCAGTTAAGTTAATTCAGTTTATGCCACAATATTAAATAACTATTAACAGAGTTGATAGGTTACAAAGATACAACAAATACACCTGTACATTAATCACAAGGCAAAAAGAATAATCTGAATGTGATGTGAATTATAAACATCTGATTCAATGGATTTTAAAATAACATGATTTTAAAGAACAAAAAAACATTAACCTAATCTAATTCCTATCCTGATCAGGAGCAATAAAATATTTAACCTGATATCAGATCTACCAATGAAACTATTGCATTAATAATCCTGATAGTAATCAAAAGAAATTCTGAAATTAACAAGATCATACAATAGGTGCATATATCACATATGATATGATGTGAAACATCAGTAAATCGAAATCAGTACCAGTCGACAATTATATAACATATATTTGCATAATTCTTAAAAGAAATCATAGCAAACATTAATAATATGGAAAAAATAAACAACAAGACTAAGCGATACAGTACACACATATACAAAGTAAAAATACTGTAAAAATATGTAAGTATCACCAGTTTAACAATCTGTAGCTGCTAACAGCAAACTGTATTGAGTCACAGGGAAATCAAACAGTAGTCTTCTCCCTTTCTTCCCCAAACTATCGACCCCCTATCCCACATGCTATCTCCCCTTAAATACATGTAATCTCCAAAGATAAACAGTCCTAAAAACTAGAGATAGCAATATCGAAACCTCTAACCGATTTCTCTTAAAAATGACAAGTAAGACATGTCATTTTTCTATATATGTGGAAATGCCTAGAAATGGTAAAGATTCGGTCCATAAATATCGAGAATATCAACGATGAAACAACACCTGGAAGACCTATTAATCGATTTGTTCCGATTATGTGGGGATCATCCAAAAAAAGACAGCCATCAAAGTCCGACCAAGAACAGCAACCATATCACCTGCGATACAACACACAAAAGCAATATAATTAACACACATACAAAAATCAAAATAACAAAAACTATATAATAAACAAAAATAAAACAAGCCAATACCTGTACAGAAATAACCTGATCATTAATCCATCATAACTTCAAAATTTGAAACCAATAGCAAATATACCCCAAAACATCACAATTTTACAGGAGCGTTAAAGACTTGGATGTTCACACCACTCGATTGACTCTGCGACTGACCCTTAAACTGCATAAGCGCGACTTGAGCATTAAGCTCTTGTACCTTTTCTTCGTTCTTATCATTCTCATTCTGTAATTTAAGAACCCTTCGAATCATCTTGTTCTTGTGATTTTTTAAACGCAAGAGATGTTTATCACTCAAGTCTACTTTCTCCTTTAACTTAAGATTATCGGCCTCCATCAAATCACGATTATCTATTACCTCATTCACCCTTTCTTCCATCCTGCGTATCTTTTCTAAGAGACAGTTAACAAACAATGGGTGCATCATATCCCCAACGTCATGAAAAACATATGAGCTTGTCTCTACAAGCTTCTCTTTAGCTGGAAGATCAATAATAGGGTCAGGCTGAACATCCTTATCAAATGTGGGAGAACCATCCTCGACAGGATTCGAGGTACATTCAGGACCAACATTATGATCATCCACATGCAAAACGGGGTTACTTTCATCATCATCGATAACGACAGTCTCGACACAAATAGCATCATTCACAGGTGGCTTAACAATATTACCTTTGGCCATACTCCTAGTAAATCTTCCTATCACTTTAGCTTTTGACCTGTTACTTCCCCGATTACATGTTTTATCAACACTATTCTTTGGTGTAACTGGTGACAAAGTTGAAGACTTCCTCATTCTTTTAGAAACTAGAGGGGTACCTGGGCTTCTTACCGGAGTGGACACAGGGTCGCGACAAGCTTCGGGGCTCATACGGCCGGTAGGTTTTAACAGAGGCTCTCGTAAAGGAGGAACTGAAACATGATTAGGCTCTTTATGTCTGTTGCATTCCTAGGGGTTGTCAAACTGATAGTGGCAGAAGGCCGAAAAACCATTGGACTCAATGAACTCATCCCAGGACTGGTTTGACTTCAACAGCTCCCTATCAATTAATATACGGACTAAGCCATGGTGAAAGAGACTATGACTAACATGCTTAGGACCCTTCTTAATTGCAGATGACATTTTAAACAAACTTCGCACCAGGTAATAAGGTAATATCAGTGGGAAACCTATAAATGCAGACATCAACCTGAGATGGTAAACGTAAGTGGAGGAAATCCAACCTTCACAGGTCACGTACCTATGAAGTAAATCTAGGACCGGGCGCCATTCCTTTTTGAAGTATCTGCACACTACTCCAGTTCGGAATGATACCTCTTGATAGGGGTTTTTAAGTAATTGTCGCCATTCAGTAATGTCCATTTTCTTATATTTAAACCACCTCTCGCCTGTCAGTGACAGACCAGTTGCAAGTGCCACTGATCGCTCGTCCACCCGAAAACGAAGATCACCTACTTCAGCCTGAAAATCAACCAAGGAGACAGCGAACACCCTCGTGACTTCGGGGTTTGAATCAAAGAATTTACCAACAAATGGAAACCATCTGATAGCCTCGACCTTTGCTAACAGCTCAGGGTTTGAATCCAGCAATATCATTTCACAAGGCTTGACCCTCACCACCGGCGCCATCACTGGCTGTGCCAAGGCACGCAACCACACACAGAACAAATACCACAGCTCGGCACAAGACAGTGAACTAGATAGCAAGCACTTGGGATGCAGACCGAGGAAGAAATACAAGCAATGAAACCCTATGGATTCATAAACCAACTGTAACATGAGCGGACACAGACTATGTGTTGAAATATTGTAACTTCAAAGAATATTCTATATGTATCTTTTTGTGGTCCCTGATGGTCCTACCTGGAGAACCACTTGTATTACATTGTACCCTGATGCTCCTAATCGGAAGAACTAATAAGAGTCATGAGGTAGTCCCCTCTAATTGTAAAGGTGGGTCAGCAACACCCTAGTGTGGTTACTTGAGCCTACATGTGTAACTCGAGCCTACATGATTTAACTTGAGCCGACATGTCAAATGAGTTAACTTAAGTGAACGGATGAATATAAATAGAGGTGTAGTGATCCTCATTTGAGACACACACTCACTTGGAATAGCGCACTTGTGGAGGAGAGGAGTTGTTGGAGAAGGAGGAGAATCAGGTTTTTGATCTCCTTGTTGGTTTTACCTTTTTCCCTTTTTGGGGCATCTATATTGAGGAAGCTTTTGCTGGGTTTTTCCCTTTGGGGTTTTCCCAGGATAAATCTGTGTTGTTCTTGTGATACTGTTTCTTTCAGTGATCCTATTTTATATGCTTTTATTATGAAAAATGAAATGATATACTGATGTCTTAGTTAAGCATATGAAAATTAACATGGTATCAGAGCTAACCTGAATAGGGCAGCTTTCACAAGTTATAGAAGCTAGGGCTTATTATTTTTTGGTTCTCTCTCCACAATCAATCAGCAAAAGAAGGCTAGGCTGACTCTCCTTTGAAGGGTGCATCATTCTGTCGAAGCGGAATTCGATTCCGAGCATTTTCAATTTTCGATGTGGAAATTAGGGATTTCTACAGAAGAGGAATTTTTGAGTGATACCAGCATAGGATTTTTCTCCTCATCAAAACCGAAGTTTAGAGACCTGGATCGATATTTTTGGTTGGGTGAATCTCTGGGAAAGTCAAACCCTAGTTTGACCCCGAGCTAGAAAAACCCTAAATACTAAAACTGCTACGTTTTGGCACATTCGCTATATTCTGAGATTGGAGAAGGATCAGGAGCTGAAAATTGCAGGGACCGAAGATAAAATCCTTATGAACATTGTATCCAATATTCATCCTCATATTCGCTGTATTCCAGGCGATATGTTCTCTCCAAGTTAGGGTTCCAGCCTCTTCCAGAATTCATCCCTAAACAGGACACCTTGGGAGAATTACAATATCTTGGGCTACAGAGGTCCAAATGGAATTCCTGAAGATGTTCCAGACTCATAAGACTTTAATTTTTTTGGTCCGAATATCAGACTCAGAAGATGAACCAGTGACATGTGGCATGCCATACAACTTCCCTGTTTTGAACAGTCCTGTAACAGGTCACCTTGGGAAAAGGATCATAAATCCCAAATGGTGAAACCAATTCTGATGAAACCTATGGTGATGGATCAAGTACATGCGAGGTTACCTCAGTACAAAATTTTAGACATAGAGGAGCATAAATTTCAGAGATATCATAGAAACAGTAACAGGCATTTCTGCAGAAGAAATTGGAAAATTAGGGCTTCCTGTTCCGGGAGATTCCCTCTACTGTTTTCAGAAATGGAGTACATTGGACAGCTCCATTTGAAGAGATATATCTGTCTATCCAATCAGATCTGAAATATTCCAATTTTTAAAATTAGGGTTTCTGTGACAAACCCTAGATCAGCCAACTCCAGAACCAGGACGGACACCTCAAATAGGTAAGATCTAATCCTTTGCTATGTTCATTTGAGGTTCTCATTTCAAAGTGATCTATCACATCAGCTTGATGATAAGCTTGGTGAAGTTGACAACTTCCAATCCTATAAGTATATGATCTCTCTGAAGAAAATGGATTGGACACCTACATGAGCATAGAGGTTCCAGTTTCAGAGGGAGATGAGGCTAGAATCCTTTCACAAGAAGAACTTGGTTAAAGCCCATAATATTATTGATGATTCAGTCTTGAATCAACTTTTTCTACAAGTTTCTTCCCTAAAAACATCGATGAGGTTTGATTCCTTGCCCAAGATATTTGAAGGGAAGAACATAGATCGAAATATGACCTTAAGAAACCAGCTAAAGAAGAAGTGAAGAATGCAGAAGTGGTGATGGCCACCTTGAATGGCCTCCCAGGATCATGGAATTTATTCATTCAAGGAATGTGTTCCAGAAGGAATTGATTACCTTCAGCAGACTTTGGGAAGAAGAAGAATCTCATCTCTGAATATCAAGCTCTCATATTCCAAAGAAGATCCCTCAATCAATGAGGAATATGAAGATCTCAACTCTTGAAGAACTTCTTATCCACCTCAGCATTTGGATAAGAAACGATGCTATCATGAATGAAGAAGACGATAAAGTTGAAGACTCAAGAAGGAATATACCCATGAAACAAATAAAGATAAGTATTCAATTGTCATTTCATGATATTGTTTTGCTAAACATTTTATTATATTCAGTGATGTGTTATGCATGATAGATTGTTTGCATTAATGACTGTATACTACTAATATGCATGTGATGGGTAAGTAGCTCATGGTGCTATACAACTCTCCATTGCTACTTATCAAACCTCTTTGCTGACATATTGGATTAGTGCACAATCTCAATAATGTCATGGTGGAGATGGAAGGAATCTAGAAAGTTTATGTGAGATTTGGATGAATGTTGTATTGACTAAACAGTTGCATGATGCATAAGAATTTGTCGTTATGCATATGTTTTATGAAATAGTTCTAACCATGCAACTGGTGCATTTGAATTGTAGGAAAAGTCATGTACAACCTCCTATAAGAAAATAAGGATGAGACTTGTTCCGAAGAACAAGTGATGACAATTCAATATTCACTCCAATAAACATGAATCTAAAGCTCCCAGGGTCAGAGACACCATGACGGAAGAAAGAGCTTTGGAGAATGGTAGATCCACCTTGAAGGATGAAGACCACCATGGGGACAAGAGATAACTCAAGATGAAGAAAAGAATGCTATGAAAGAAGCTATGATCAAAGAATAACAGTTGATCATGGGGAATGATGTATATGATATGATGGAACAAGTGTACAAATCAAGGTTCATGATTCTCCCCATAAAGAATAGACTATGACATGACATACTCTATTGACCAGTATATATCAAGCATAGAACCACCTGTACAGAATGAAGAGGGAAGATGATACTCCACTTCAGGGGGAGTGACTACAGAAAATTATATCTAAGTTCGACATGGTACGACATGATGGATAGCTTTGTGATGGATCGAGACTTTACCAAGAGTAAAGTGGGTTCCAACCTTCAAGGTTGAATGCAGAAGACTAGGATATTTTGATGACCTAAGAAGACAAACTCATAGAAGATGTTGTGATACTAGAATGATGTTTGGGATATAGTACTCAAACTAGAAAGCAAGAATGCGGTATCTTCCAAATGGATTTGCAACATAAGATATGTTGCTGATAGAAGTAAGGTAAGAGTTGTGGCTAGAAGTTTCTTTTAGTAAGAGGGAATTAATTCTGAAGAGACACTTACTCCAGGTAGCAAGGTACACTTCATTCAAAACTATCATGGTAGTTTCTTCCATGATGAAGTAAAGACAAGCCTTCCTTAATGGTATGATTGAGGAAGAGTCTTACATCGAATAGTCATGAGGATTTGAAGTTGAAGACAGAAGGAATCAAGTATGCAAGTTGAAGAAGGCCTTCTATGACCTGAAGCAATCTCCCAAAGCTTGGTGTGGAAGAATAGATAGTTTCCTGATGAGCATGGGCTTTGCCAAGAGTAAAGTCGATCCTAACCTTTCCTACAAGGTTGTAGAAGATGTACCTGTCATTCTATTACTATTTGTGGATGACTTATTCTTAACAGGGAATGAGAAATAGATCATGGAAAGCAAGAAGAAACTAGCAGAAGAATTTGAGATGAAAGACCTCGGGTTAATGCATTATTTCCTAGGTCTGGAAGTATGGAAAAGTTCAGAAGGAATCTTTCTCAACCAGGGAAAGTATGTGGTAGAGATATTGAAGAGATTCAATATGTTGGAATGAAAAGTCATGGCCACACCCATGGATTCCAACCTGAAACTGTTAGCTGATGACTCATTAGAGTTAGTGTATGTGACTCACTATAGACAGATCATTGAGTCACTAATGTGCTTAACAAATACCAGACCAGACATTTGTTTTGCTGTGAACACCTTAAGTCAATATCTTGTTCAAAATAAGACGGGTTCTCCTAGTAGCTGCAAAACATGTGATGAGATATCTAAAAGGGACTATAGACTTTGGTCTATACTATGATGGTAGCCATGAGTATAGATTGTATGGCTACATAGATGCAGATTGGGCTAGAAGTATCTTAGACAGGAAAATCAAATCAGGTATATGCTTTGAGGTTTGCTATGAGTTCATGGTTTAGCAGGAAACAGTCCAGTGTTTCTCTTAGCACGGTTGAAGCATAATACATAGCAGATTGCTCTACTATGTTATGAAGCTATATGGCTTCAGAAGCCGATATCATGTCTCTTTGACCTGAAGATGGATACAACAATGATTCTATGTGATAACCACAGTTGTGATGACAAATAACCCTGTGTTCCACATAACACGTAGAAATCCGGTATTTCTACATACAAGATAAGATGAAGATAATGATACTGTAGATGCAGATGATGGTGATTTAGTATTTATATACTAAATATAGAGATGATGATGTTTCAGTATTCCCATATTGAAGATATAGATGATGATGCTTTTAGTATTCACATACTAGAGATACAGATGGTGATAGATCAGTATTCAAATATTGAAGATGTAGATGATGATGGTTTGGATGATGATGTACCGACGAAGCCTCTGCCTCAAGTAGAGTTCGAACACTTTCGAGACAATCTTGGTGTTGTTTGGATAGAACTTCCTCGAAAGGGGGAGTAGTGATGTTGCAGTGGGATTGTATCATCCCTGGGCATTTTCCCTAAAGTGATCCAGAGACCTCGGTCCTCGAGAATGAAGAGGGATTGTATCATCCTGGGACATCTGTCCATAATAGATCCGGTGACCTCTATCAACGAGAACGTGATGGGATTGTATCATCCTTGGGCACCTTCCCTAAAGTGATCTGGAGACCTCAGTCTTCGAGAATGAAGAGGGATTGTATCATCCTGGGACATCTGTCCATAATAGATCCGATGGCTTCGATG
>LPNX010109185.1:0-11128 GCA_001517045.1 Pseudotsuga menziesii | reverse complement strand
CCAAAGACTTTTTGTCTTTGAGTTGTGGATTGCAGGTTGTTGCTGATGATGATGATGCCATACTGATCGAAAGATCAGAGTATGATGATGATGACGTACTGATCTAAAAGATCAGAGTATGATGATGATGATGCACTATGATTAGGATGTTTCTGATCGAAAGATCAGAGTATGATGATGATGACGTACTGATCTAAAAGATCAGAGTATGATGATGATGCACTATGATTATGATGTTTCTAATCGAAACATCAGAGTATGATGATGATGTTTTTGATCGAAAGATCAGAGTATGATGATGATGTTTCTGATCGAAATATCAGAGTATGTTGATGATGTTTCTGATCAAAAGATCAGAGTATGATGATGATGTTTCTGATCAAAATATTAGAATGTGATGATGATTATGATCGATAGATCAGAATATGATGATGATGATGTTGCTGCTGATCGAAAGGGAAAAGTGTTGATGATGATATTGATGATCGAGAGATCAAAGTATTGAAGATGTTGCTGCTGATCGAAAGGTCAAGGTGCTGAAGATGTTGTTGCTGATCAAAAAGTCAAAATGCTTAAAATGTTGCTGATCGAAAGGACAAAATACTGAAGATGTTGTTGCTGATCGAAAAGTCAAAGTGCTGAAGATGTTTCTGATCAAAAAGTCAAAATGCTGAATATGTTGTTGCTGATCTAATAGTCAAAGTGCTGAATATGTTGCTGATCGAAAGGTCCAAGTGCTGAATATTTCGTTGCTAATTGAAATATCAAAATGCTGAAGATGTTGCGGATCAAAGACTGAAGATGTTGCTGATGATTGAAGATGAAGACTACATGATGTTGAAAAGCTTCCAATGATTTATAAATGTGTTACCCTGTTGATGTTGATGATGTCCCCTATCTCAACACTTGTTGTTGTTGATGTTGCTGTAGAATACCCTTCTCGTTAAGGGGGAGTGTTGAAATATTGTCACTTCAAAGAATATTCTATATGTATCTTTTTTTGGTCCCCGATGGTCCTACTGGGAGAACCACTTGTATTACATTGTACCTCGATGCTCCTAATCGGAAGAACTAATAAGAGTCATGAGGTAGTCCCCTCTAATTGTAAAGGTGGGTCATCAACACCCTAGTGTGGTTACTTGAGCTTACATGTGTAAATTGAGCCTACATGATTTAACTTGAGCCCACATGTCAAATGAGTTAACTTAAGTGAACGGATGAATATAAATAGAGGTGTAGTGCTCCTCATTGGAGACACACACACACTTGGAATAGCGCACTTGTGGAGGAGAGGAGTTGCTGGAGAAGGAGGAGAATCAACGAGAAACCTATAAATGAAGACATCAACCTGAGATGGTAAACGTAAGTGGAGGAAAGCCGACCTTCACAAGTCACGTACCTGTGAAGTAAATCCAAGACCAAGCGCCATTCCTTTTTGAAGTATCTGAGCGCTACTCTAGTTCGGAATGATACCTCTTGACAGGGGTTTTTAAGTAATTATCGCCATTTAGTAATGCCCATTTTCTTATATTTAAACCACCTCTCACCTTTCAGTGACAGACCAGTTGCAAGCGCCACTGATCGCTCGTCCACCTGAAAATGGAGATCGCCTACTTCAGCTTGAAAATCAACCAAGGAGACAGCGAACACCCTCGTGACTTCAGGGTTCGAATCAGAGAATTTACTAACAAACGGTAGCCATGCGATAGCCTCGACCTTTGCTAACAGCTCAGGGTTCAAATCCAGTAATTTCATTTCACAAGGCTCGACCCTCACCACTGGCACCATGACTGTCTATGTCAAGGCACGTAACCACACACAGAACAAATACCACAGCTCGGCACAAGACAGTGAACCAGATAGTGAGCACTTGGGATGCAGATCGAGGAAGAAATACAAGCAATGAAACCCTATGGATTCATAAAACGATTGTAACATGAGTGGACACAGACTATAACCCTGTAAAACCGACATGGACAAAGGCATTATCGATCAGAGAGGTAATCGAGTAATGAAGAATGATGGTCGAAGACTCCAGATAACTCATGTTATCATTATTTATCCGACACTAATGATATGAAACCCTTCGCTGTACATGAAACAGGTGTTCCATTGACAGATAGCCACGATGGAGGACAAGTACTGGGACTTAAATGTGATGGACAGAGGTCAGTACCAGTGTAATGATACCATATCGACTTCGTGGTATGTGGATCGAATTCGGAGGCGATAGCAGAGGTCACAAAAATCACAAGGGTTAAATATTTGAAGATCAATGCATAAACCTTACAGTATAATAATGTTAACCTCCAAAGGTGGCGATCACGTGATAATAATACAAACCATCACGTCGAAACCAGACTTTGCAATATAGACCATATTATAAAGATCGACATAAACAGTTATGGTAATATCGACTATGGTTTGTGATTGAAAAGGTAAACTTAAGATATGGCATGTAAAACATTAGGCCTTCGATACTCTAGGCTTTACCAAAGTTATAACAAACCGCTCATGCATGACCATTAATCAACCTTGAAATAAAATCTATGGTAATGCAAGAAATCATACCAAGATCAACCATTCCAATATCTCAACCTTATCAATAATTATAGTAGCAAAACCAAATAATAAAATCAATTGATAATGTTTTGGATAAGATTTCAAGATTAGGTTATGATAAAATATATGAGAATTATTAATAGTCCTCCTTTAATTTTTAAGTGTAAATCAATAATAACTCGATAATGGTGATTCTGTCACATAACCTATGGTTTGCAAAGGCTGCTTAAAAAACATAAAATTTCACTGATTCAGTAGCTCGCAAAATCTCATTGTTTCAGCAGCTGGTGATTCATTAAATTTGCTTTTGAAAATTCAAACATTTCATCAAACAAAATAGGATTTTGTTCGATGAAATAATGTTTTTTTAAGGCTGTTGGGCAGGGGCACAACAAGATAGTATAAAAATGAAACTGACAACCTAATGTACATAAAAATACATACACTAATATACAAGAAAAAGTGCTAAGCTTAAGCGTAGTACTTCTTCAGGTAGAGCCCATTTCTAGGCTCAGGCAGCTTATTCCTATCATAATCCACTAATTCATATGCGCCTTTACTCAAAAATTTAGACACGACATAGGGTCCTAACCACATGGCCTTGAATTTTTCTGCCCCCAGAGGCTCTTTATCTTGGTCCCAGAGCAAGACAAGTTCCCCTTTAAAGAAAACCCTAGGTTTAACCATTTTATCATATTGAGATTTAACCCTATTTTTATGAGCCTGATTTGAAGTCAACGCATCCTTACGTTGTTCATCAAGGTGTTCTAAATGGAGCAACCGTTCCTCAAGCTCAGTTGTATTAGGTAGCACATGAATAGCTATCTGCAAGGATGGGATTTCATATTCAATCGGTGTAATAGCTTCCACCCTGTGAACGAGTTGGAAGGGGGAAAAACACGTAGCATTCTTTACATTGGTTCGATAAGCCCAAAGAGCAGGATATAACATGATGTGCCAATTCAAGCGGGCTGCATCAATAGTACATTTAAGGATAGTTTTTAAAGTCTTGTTTACAGCCTCAACCTGACCATTTGCTTGCGGATAATATGGAGAAGAATGTTCTTGTCGGAATCCAAGCATGGTGGTCAGTTCTGTCATCATGTTATTTTGAAAATGACTGCCATGGTCAGTGACAATAACTTTGGGAATACCAAACCTAGCAATAATCTGATTAAACACAAAGAAAGCTGTTGTTTCCCCATTGTCTTTGAAAGTAGGCATTGCCTCTACCCATTTTGTGAAATAGTCAACAGTGACAATGATGTATTTATGCCCCCCAGCCGAGGCTGGGTTGCATGTCATATAATCGATCTCCCATTTCATGAAGGGGCCTACCGAGACAACGGGAAACAAGGGAGCAGGATGTGACCGCATTTTCCTGGTGTAAAGTTGACACGGATGACAGTGTTTCACTGCTTCCACACAATCTTTAAAGATGGTGGGCCAAAAATACCTGACACGTAATATATTCTGGGCCATTGCTAACCCAGATAAATGACCCCCACACGCTCCGCTATGGGAATCATTTAGGACAATCTTCGCTTCCTCATGAGTAAGGCAGCGACACAAGATGGAATCTACCCCTCGTTGATATAATGTATCTCCTATAATGAGGTAGTTTTTAGCATGAAGGCGTAACTTACGTCGGTCTTCCCTAGAGTAAGCGGCAGGATACTTCAAAGTCTGGAGATATATAAGAATATCTCCGTACCAAGGATCAGAGGTGGATATCAGGAAGATGTGCTCATCTGGGAATGAGTCATCTTCAATCGCTACATCTTCTTCCGTAGGAAATTCTGCTATAAGCTCGGCAAAAACTAAGGAATTTTTGGATTTAGCAGATTGGAAAACCAAGTCAAACTCTTGGAGAATGGCTATCCACTTATTGAATTTTCCCCCAACAATCCGTCGGGATAAAACATATTGGAAAGGGTTTACATCCGCCATTACAGTAGTGGTCCTCAGTAAGATGTAGTGTTGTAACCTCTGTACAGCATAAACAACTGCTAAGGCTAACTTCTTGACATGGAGTACTTAAGCTCAGGTCCAACCAAAGCATGGCTAAGATAATAAATGGCATGCTCAACAAGCTTGTCGTCCTCCTGAACTAGCACTACCCCAATGGTAGACTCCGACGCGGGCAGATATAATATAAAATCCCTAGAATAATCTGGTGGGCGTAATAAAGGAGCCGACAACAAGGCTTTTTTCAATGCCTCGAACACGAGTTGTGCAGTTTCATCCCATACAAATGGGGTGTCCTGTTTAAGCAGGCACATGAAACCTTTAGTGATCTTGGCATAATTAACGATAAAACGTCGAAGGAAGTTAGACTTTCCTTGTAGACTCTGAAGTTGCCTAAGAGAACGAGGAGGAGGTAGATTTACAATGGCCTCAACTTTTAAAGGATCCACCTAAATGCCTCTACTAGAGATAATGAATCCAAGAAATCTTCCTGACTCGACATAGAAAACACACTTGTGGGGATTCAAGCAAATTTTATAGTATATGCATCTCTCAAAAATCAACTGTAAATGATCTTGATGTTGGATCCTCTTGCGAGAATGAGCGGGCAGATCATCAAGGAAAGGCTCGACAATGGCTTTTATGTCATGAAAAGCAAAGTTCATGGCTCGTTGAAAGGTTGCCCCTGCATTTTTCAATCTGAAGGGCATTTTCCTATACGCGAATGTACCCCAAGGGAAAATAAAAGCAGTTTTATGCTGGTCTTCCAGTTTGATTTGGATTTGATTGCAGCCGAAAAAATCGTCCATAAACGAGAATACCTCACTTCCCGCACATGCATCTATGATCTGATCAATAAATGGTGTGGGGTATTTATCCTTAGGACAGGCTTTGTTAAGGTCTCTAAATTCCGTACAAATGCGAATGGTCCCTTGCTTTTTATCAACAGGAACTGGGTTGGACACCCATTCAGTCAAAACTATGGGATATATAAAACCTGCTTTCAACAGCTTTTCAACCTCTGCCTTCATAGCCGTCGCTTTACGCGGGTTCACGGGGCGTAATTTTTTCCAAACTGGCTTGGCATCAGGATAGTTTGGGATCTCATGTTGAACAATAGATGGATCAATGCCTGGCATCTCCTCATATGACCAGGAAAAGATATCACGGAATTCCTTGAAAAGGGCAGTATAAATGGCAATCTCCTCCGGAGAGCAGTTTGCACCTATATAGATATTTTCCACGACATCTGGTTTTACAGAGATGTTGATCGGTATAGTGGCGGAAATTTTTTCCATATTCCCCTCGGCAAACACTCCTTCCCTAGGTAAAGGGTTGATAGGTGTATCAACATCATCCGACAGTCTCACATGAAACTCTTGGTTTTCTATATTGCTTAGCTCTGGAAGGAAATAAGATCGGTGATGAAGATCCTCACATATCTTATCATGTGCACACATAGCTTCCAGACTAGCTTCATCGGAAGGTAAAATGGTGTCTAAGCAATCTATGGAATGTAAAGAGTTTTCCGCCCATGCAGGCAAGTAGACTTCTTCCAGATCATCTGAGACTGTAAGAGGATCTGGAATGGGATCAACAGTGGTTTGGGTAATAGCTTGATACGCCACTTCCACTGCAGATAATGGCACTTCCACTTCCTAAGGGGTTGGGAGAACCCAAGGATCAGTCCTATTGACCACCGAATCAATGGAATTCCCTACAGTAGTAGAACCGATATAAAGGACTAGAGCTGGAATATCAAATGTGCCCATCAATGATGCGTACATTCCAGCCCTCAAGCTCTGTGCAGCAGGTTTGGCCTGATCAACCAATGGCACATTGGAATCTTAAGACTCTAAGCGGCCTTTTCGGGTAAAATCAAGTTGGTCAATAGTGACCACCTTGCCCTCATGTGGAAAAAACACGACACGAAAGACAGCTGATGCAACATCAGACATTGCATAAGTCCAATTCCTACCCAGAAGCAAATTGTAGTCCAACAGAGCATCAATCACTTCAACTTCAATAGACACTACTTTTCCAACCAACTTAATCTCAAAAGCTGGTAGGATACCATGTGGACGGAAAGACCTTCCATCAAAAGCAGTAAGTAAAGTGGTTGATGGGACCAGCTCTAGGGATCCAAGAGCTTTCCAACAGGCCAGGGACATAACACATGTAGAGGCTCCCTCATCAACAACTACTCATCCAATGGTCTTACCACCATGGATAACATCTATCGATAGGGATACATGGTAAGGGAGGTGAATTTTAACATCAGATAGATGAAATTTCGTTGTGAGACTCGAAGAGTCCATGCTACCTAAATATACTAAGAGGGCATCCCGTTGAGTGGGACAGCTCTGTAGCACCTCCAAAGCTGACATTGCACACGGAGTCTGAGCCAAGTCTTCAACCACAAAGTAGTTAGAAGTAGCCCTGGAATTTGGGTTATGCAAAGTCTTCTTAAAGACACCTTTGGGTATCTTTGGCATTATTTCTGCAGGTTTCTCTATAGTGAGCGGGTTGGAAGGTTCACCTACAGCTTTAACCATATCTGGAGTCTCTTTCTCATAGTTTTTGTTCCTGGTTTGTAACAAAGTTGAGGATCTAACCATGTTGATATAATTGGGGTCAGGGGCAGCTTGAGTGCCCCTTGCTACGGTAGAAGCTGAAGCAGAATTCTGCCCTTGGGGAAAAGGATCCTTCAGGACAGCCGGTGGTTGAGCTTGGAGCAGCTTCTGATCTTGTTCCATAAGGGGACAAAGATGAGTAAGGTGGTCCCCTTGGCACAACTTACAAGGGAACTTGAATTTCTTCTTTTCCTTTTTGCCCCCATCAGCATTGTTTGCGGGCTTTGGCTTGTTTTTATTTTGGTTTACCTCTCCCTTTTTACCTTTCTTCTTCTTCCCGCCAGGCTGCTAATTGCCTTTCGAAGAGGTTTGTGAAAAAACATTTGCACTTTGGGGGGAGGGGGCAGCCTTTGCTACCTCCACCGTAGACTGTTTGACAGACAATTGGTGAAGTTGTTTTGTCAAAGACTCTATGGTGGGAGAGTTCACAGACCCGACCACACCATCAGCATGGGGTCCAGGCTTGGGTTTCTCGGCCTCATGCGAATTCCTTGGTGCCTTAGGGATAATTTCATATAAAATCCCAGACTGTGAATAAATCAATTCCAACTGCTGGGCCCTGAGTATGGCTTCTTCTTCACTATTCACTCCTGATGTGGACACGTCCTTAGATATGTATGGCAACAATGACTTAAGGAACCACTCTAATAGAAAATCAGGAGGGATGGTAGATTTGATAAGACTCTTTCGCCTCCTCCACTATTGGATATGATCCAAGATGTGGGTTGCCTTGTTTTGTCTGAAAGTAGACAACAAGTCTGTTCCGAAATCGTAACGGACCGGAAGTTGAAAGTGACAGAGGAAAGCACTAGCTAGGTCCCAGAAACTACTAAAAGCAACAGAAGGCAGCTCAATGTACCATTTTTTCGTAGTGCCTGTCAAGGTCCTCTGGAACAGCCTCAATCTCACTGAATCTTCATTCAATGAGTTGGAAGAATACCATAAATGGAAGGTGGTGGCATGAGCCCCAAGATCTTCACCAGCCTTACCTTCAAACTTAGGGATGTCCGAGGGCAGTTTGGTGGGAATAGGTGGCCACAAAGGGTCATGCCTCACTGGATCATTCATCAATTTTGATAAGTCTAGCAAGTTCAAAGTTTCCAGAAAAGGAATTTTGGGCCTAACCGGTGCACTAGATGTGCCAGCTTGGGGATTAGAGGGTCCAACCCCCGAATGCCCATAGGTAAAGGTGGGGTTGCCCCCTGACACCGATTGTGAAGTGGGAAGGTTGCCTTGAAATGGATTCCATCCGTAGGCCACAGGATTTTGGGTGGGAGGTGCAGTGTAAGTGGTTCGGGCCATCCCCATAGAAGCTGGGGTCTGAAAGACTGGAGCAGGTATCCCTCCGCTAAACAAAGAAAAGGGAGAGCTTGTGTATGGGACCGAAGTGGGGGTTTGGAAGCTTTTCCCGTAAGAGGTGTTGCTCCAAAACTACACTCCTACATATGAAGGAGATGGACCTACGTATGGAATGGATGGGGGAATGTGCCCCCCATTCCAAGGGAATCCTTGGACAAAAGCCGAGGATCCAACCAGACCACTCTGAGTAGTGTAAGGGAAGGAAGAAGGAATTGTAGGTATACTGGGGATCCCAGTAACCATATCACCAGAAGTACCTCCTATGTTCGAGTGAACTGGTGGTTGGACCACCCGGCTCGCTGGAGTTAAGGGTGTAGAAGGTAAATTAGATTTAGGGGCACTAACCGGGGGAGGTAGTACCCCTTCAACCGGAAGGGTTGAGGTGAAAACAAATGGAATTTCTTCCGCAGAAGACATGACTCTACTCAAAGGGACACCTACCACTGGTGAACTAAAAGGTCTAACTTGAACGATCACAGGATCGTTAAGATCAGTCAAGGGGGTTTTAAAATTTCTTGCAAACTCGTCAGTCTGCAATTCTTCTATCTCAACTGTGTCAAAATTGAAACGGTTAGCTATCAATTCCAGTTCACCAAGAACCTCACTTATTCCTACTGGTTCAAAAGAACCATCTGTGTCTAATCTCCGCCTTTGGGGTAAAGGTGGAGGCTACAATGCAGTGACAGGAGGAAGGTTTCTCAACCTTCTTGACCTTCTTACAAGTTGGTCCTCCAGAATTAAAAATTTGACTAATCACACCCTAAGGTCAACTAAACACAAGCAAATCCATAGAGCATACACTAAAAATATCCTAGAGTCTCAAGCAATCAATTCAGGGTATAAAGATATACTTTCCCGAAGAAAGCTGATGAACGATTACTTGGCGTCCTTGAGGGGTTCTCAGGCATAAGTAGAGGAATCACCCACCACCCTCCTGCACTTTCCACAAGGGTTACCTTCCAAGCCCGTTCAAGGTGAACCAGAAATAACCTTCCATTTTACCTAGGTATGAACCCTAAAAGACAAGAGACTAAAGGATACCTTGATAATACCAGCTGTCTGGGGGGACAGTCATCAGCCGAACTCGTACGCATGGGTAGGGTAGCTGAGCCCGAAACTCTGTCTAGGACAGAATCCCCAGTTGCGCAAAATTCCTGGGTTACACTTTGACAAGGATTCAGAGGGTTATCTCCTCTGTCCAAGCCTCCACGCGGCCTAGTGCTTAACTCCCGTTTGAGAGGAGCTTCCCAGATACAGTGATAGAATCAAGGATTTACCTAAAGAAAGGTCCACTACGTCTGAGTTTATAACTTGTGGGAAGTTTACACTCCCTATCCCACAAGTCTAGCCTAAGCTAGTAGGTGAAAGGCCCCTAGAAATAAAACTTACTAGTAAATTTTAATTTATGCGTTTATTTTAGAGGGCTGTTTCTTACTCAAGAGGAAATGGAAGTGATATACTGTATGGTGTTTTGACTCAGCAAGAAATAAATGAAATTAAGGTGCATTCAAAGCAAACTACTACTATAAAATAAACTTCTTTTCATTTTTTCAAATATGTATTGATGAACTAAAAGTATTGATAAGAGAAACTAAGCCTATATATTTTTGTATTTTTGAGATAATATTTTAAAAATGAAACAACACTACTTATTCAAAAATTACAATGCAAAAGATTAACAATGTTTTGTTTTCACGTTTAAAAATACTCTAAAACCTACAATGCATCTACAATGCACAATTATTGAGCAAACTTGACACTTATAAACTGTATAAAAGCTACAAACTGAAGCAAACAGGCTGACAGAACCAAAAGACCAGCAAGAAAAGCAGGCTAGGAACCCTAGCTTGGGTGCAAACAATGACAAGTATCACTGCAAACTTTAAAAAGGTAAGTGAAAACCAACAACTGTCAGAAAGCAGACTGGAAAAACAGAGCCCAATACCCTGATCACTGATCTGGACTAAGTCACTTTAACCAACAACCCAAACAGGCCAATTACTCTAGAAAGCAAACAGTAAATAAACCAAGCACAAAAGACTCAAGGAATTCCGAAAAGCACTAAGATGTGATCACCTGAGGAAATAAAAAAAACTCTATAGCATTCTTAAAGAAAGTCTTCTCAGAAAACAAGGACTATAGCAAGAAAAGAAACAAGCGAACTCTTCTTTAAAAATACCAACTTTCAGGAGTACTTGCGACTGTCTAGTAGTGCAACTCGCAAATGACTCGCGACTGTGCAGTATAACAACCCGCGAATGCAACTTTATACTCGCGACTGTTTAGTAGAACAACCCGCGAATGGGTATAAAAATTTTCTCAAAAAAAAAGAAAAAACCCTAAGACTTTCAAACGCTAAAGTAAGCAAGAGCCAGGATAAAAAACCACAAACAAACTCACAAGCAAAACTGGTCAGGATAACAGAAATGACCTACAGTAGTCTAGGCTTCCCTAGCGGAGTCACCAGTTATATTGTACAGGATTATGCACCTAATAATTGTAGGTTAGGGGTTACCAACATACTCAAACACTTGCAGACAATTGACTTCTAAAGTGCAGAATAGGAAATAGGAGGGTTAGAAGAACTTACTTGTTAAACAAAGTTC
>LPNX010109176.1:0-104946 GCA_001517045.1 Pseudotsuga menziesii | reverse complement strand
TATATATAATGATGGTTAACATCCCTTGATACTAAACTTATCTCTATAGGACCTAAAGAAATGGATTATTTAGTTTGTTTTAAAATTTTATTTATATGCTGAAAGAGCTTGGAGAGAAGCGTCTCGAGCTCACTATAATTTTGACATGTTAAAAGGCTAGGAAGGTTGGTATTGCAACAAATATTATGAAACTAAGGTATAATGTGGGTGTATGTAAGGAACTTTAAGAGGAAGAGATTTTCATCCTGTAATAACCCTCTGACATACCTAAAAGTTCTTATTGAACCTTTTCCTTCTCAACAACAATTGGTAGACCACATGTCTAACCAGGGAAGTTCTGGTCCTACAGAGGAAATTCGAATGATGTCGTCGGAAAATATTGATTTAACAACTCGAAGTTAGTCATATGACAATCCTGAGGAGAAGAAAAATGAAAAACCTTCTCCAGATAAAGCTCCTTCTACTCATTCTCTCGCATCCTCGTCTAATGCCCCCCTAACCATCGAGAAGCTTAATCTCGACATGATTTTGCATTGGCCCAAAAGTGCTCTTAGGAAGGTTGTCTTCAACCCTAATATCCGAGCTGTGCAGTTTTAGAATGTTGTTGAAGACCTAGTTAATATTCAGATACCTTCAGGTATGGATCAAGGGTGAAGATATATTTAAAACTTGTTTTAGGACCCAATATGGGAATTATAATTTCGTCGTAATTCTACTTGGTTTAACAAATGCACCTACACCTTTTATCTACTTAATGAATAGTATTTTGAGTAACTACTTTGACAAATTTGTAGTCGTATTCATCGATGACATATTAATTACTCTCAGAATAAACAAGAACACGAATAATATTTTACAATTGTTAAGAGAAAAGTGATTGTTTGCTAAGTTTGGCAAGTTTGTCTTCATTAAAGACATAATCCAGTATCTAGGGCACGTGGTTCCTAAAGATGGAATATCATTTGATTCCAAAAATATTAAGGCTACCACCGAATTCCTTGTACCTAAGAACGTAACTCTATCAACGTGATGTGTATGGAGATGGAGCTCTGTTTGGATTTTGATTTTACTTGTTTACTGTAATTTATATGTAGTTTATATATCTTTGATGTTTGTTTTATATATTTGTTTACAGTTCATTTATAAAGTTTTGTTTGGTTATTTTTAATATTTTTATGGTTTTTATGTAGATATCATAATTGCAAAACAAGGTCTTTGTTTTCGCTTGCAAATGAAACGTGGCAACACTTCATTTAGTTTAGTTTTGAGTTTGGAATACAAAGGGATTTAATCCCTGGAATGAATTTTTATAATTTATTTATTTAATAGTTATATTAACGTTGGAATAGAGTTTAAAAATGTTTTTTCTTTATCAGAAGATTTAAATAGTTTTAATTTTGTTTAAGCTCTGTTTTAACTTATAACAAGTTCATATACGTGTGCACATTCTTTATGAAAATATACTTAGGGTTTTAGTTTCAATAAAGATTTTGACAAAGATCTTGTGATTAGTGTATCTAGAAACTAGAGTTTAAATTTAATTTAAACTATTGACATCAATCTTCTATAAAAATTTTAAATATAATTCTAAGAGAAAGTTTCAACTTTAAATCCTACCTAAGAATTCGAACGCTAAATTTTAAGTTTAAACAAATGCAACATCCCACAACATAAAAATTAACCCTATAAATTACCTAAGACTTTAGGGGATGAGTTTCATATTTAAATAAATGAAATCAATATGAAGCATGCATTCAAATTGTAGGTCTTAAAATACATAACATAATAGTTATAAGTAAAATCTCTAAACACGATTTATAGAACTTGAGAAGGTAGAAACCTCATACGAGCAACTATTCAAGTTGTTTAATGGAACAAACCTTGCACAGTTAAACACACATAATTAATAAAAAAACAGTTATCTATGAACTTATATTTGTTAATTGGATAACCTGGGAACTACCATGTTCCTCCCAACCATGACCTAGAATTGTTCCTATTTATAACCCGAATACCCCCAAGCTAGCTCCAACATGCAAGTAGTCTAGAGTTCCTAAATGTGAGGCTTCTGTTATTTGGAATATCAGGTTATGTATATGATTTCTTGTTTTTTGGAAAATTCTCTCCAAAATTACTTAGGAAAATAATAATGATTAGCTCCCGAAGCCTTACCATGGCTTGGATCTTTATATAAAATCTTTAAGAAAAGGGGAAGTTGTTGTTTAAACTTCATTTAGATCAAGAATCCATTTTTTCTTGAAAATGATCTTTAATTGATTTATGTGTATTTAATAATTATTTTTCTTAACTTTGGAACTCTTTTACTAGTTCCTAATTTGACTCTTTAGGATTAAATATTAATTCAATCACTTTAGTAAATAATAAATGCATAGACTCCTTATTCATTATTTATGGCTATCATTATTTCTTTATATTCAATACATATACTTATGCTTTTATTCATAATATATATGACCTATATATATATATATATATATTATTGTTAACATTTATTTATGCATCATGTAACATTATCTCATTTACTTGATGATTTTATCAGCTTATACTATTTATTTTATCAAGGCCTTACGTAGGGTTGGTCGACTAAGTTATGAAGCTATATATCCCCCTTGCATGTTTGATTACCTCATGTATCTTTGTAGTTCTTTAGTACTTGATGAGAAGTCTATTCAAAATTTGATTTAATCAACTTTAAAATACGTAATATAAGGTCAGTACTTTTCAGAGTCGTTCTCACTAAACACTATTAATTTCAGTAACTCCTAGAGTTATTCAGAGCCCAAGCTCAACACTAAAAACTTAGAGTTACACTTAGTGCAATTCCAGAGCCTCTCGCACAACACTAATCCTATGGCATACTTGTAAAATACACCTAGGGCTATAATGGACAAAGATCTTATGCTCCATATATTATGCTCAACATCAATTTGGAATGCTCCAGGGATTATGCTCAACACCTCCAATTCTTATAATTCATGTGTTCTAGAGATTATGCTCAACTCAAAATCTCATAACTCTTGTGCTCTAGAGCTTGTGCTAAAAAAAATATCTAATCACTCATGTGCTCAATAGCTTGTGCTCAACACAAAATATCATCACACATATGCTTCACTGTTTTCACCCAACACATTATAGAACTCAATCATGCATTATGTCTTCTTCACATTTTATCACAATAATCATCTCAGTATATGCATTAAGGTAAGTTACATAATACATCAGTATATCATACTATGACCATAATATTTTTCCATCCAGGTCCATGGACAACATATACAATCTCATGTACAATAATAAGACATATGCATCTTCTTATACCCAATATATTTAAATAATAATCAAAAATCATGTGTAGAGGGGCCTTGGCCCAATTTACAAACATAAACATCAAAGTAACTCATGTGCAATGGGACTCATTCCCATCATAGTTAAGGTAAAAATTCTGGATATTACATCCATATCTGCTTACAACAACACCATGTTAGTGTTCTAGGGACTAGAAATGAACTCATGCAACACGGTGGAAAAATCCTTTCTCATGGTTGCTTAATCCTGCCAAGTGGGCTCATCGGCTTCAAAGTTATTCCATTGCAATTTCAGCTGGACTATGGTGTGATTCCTGACATGTACTTATCTTTTATATAGAGTATGAAGGGGTTCAGGTATAAATTCCCCTTCAGGTTCCACCTGTAACAAGGTCAAATGAACAACATGTTTAGTATCATATACATATTTCTTTAGCAAATATTTGTGGAAAACATTATGAACCCTTACATCAGTGGGTAGAGCTAATTCATATGTCACTCACCTGTTCTTGGTCAATATCTCAAAGGGTCCATAAAAACTTAGTGTCAACTTTCCACATCTTCCCTAGCTCAATGAGCTTCTCTTCATTTTTGATTTTAAGTAAACATTTTCGCCGATCTAATGATCTGTATCTTTTCTTTTCTTATCTGCATAACACTTATGGAGGTCTTGTGCTTCTTTAAGGTTCAGTTTTACTTTGGTAACTAACTGTTCTAGGTCCTTTAGTAAGTCCGAACCTAACATGAACTAGTCAACTGAGATATCCCAAGTAATCAGTGTTTTACACTTCCTTCCATAGAGTACCTCGAAGGGACATATCTTGGTGGAGGTCTAGTATATGTTGTTATATGCAAATTTTGTGAGGTGCAGATAATCGTCCCACTTGGTGGGATTGTTCATAACATACATTCTCAGAATGTCTTCCAAAATATGGTTTACCCCTTTTTTCTGCCCGTCTGTCTACAGGTGGTAAGTAGTACTAAAATTTAACTATGTCTATAAATCGAAGAATAAAGAAATAAAAAAGTTACTAGTAAAATTTGTGTCACTATCGGAGATGATTGCCTTGGTATCCCATGCAATATGAATATGTCCTTTAAGAATATGTCAGCAATGTGAATTTCCTTGTAGGTTGACTTAAATGGTATAAAGTGTTCCTCTTTAGATCACTTTTCAACCACTGCAAAAGATGGAATCATTTTTCTTTTTTGTATTTTGTAGCCCCATAATAAAATCCATACTAATGACCTCCCACCTCGATTTCGAAATGGGTAATGGTTGTAGGAATCCCGAAGGATGTTGGTGCTTATATTTGACTATATGAAATTATTCACATTTTGCGATGAATAATGCTATCTTGGCCTTTAATTTAGGCCAGAAAAAAGTGTTTATTTATTGCTGATATCACCTTTTGATATCTCGAATGACCTGTGTAGGGTTTCTGATGGAATTCTGTTAGGATTTTGGACCTGATGTCCCCTCCTTTTGTAACATACAATCTCTCTTTGGAATTGTTGATGCCTAGAAAAATACTAGGTACCGACAGTAGGGATTCTCCCCAATAACCATTTCCAATTATATCATTTATCGTTCTCTATTGGGAATCTGTTTGGTTACCAGCCCAACTACCGCAGAGTTAAATGAAATTTTAAGTCTATTTTATCGGTTGCAGCCTAGAACACCATTTATGTAAATTTTTAAGTTTATGAATGATATGGAAGTTCCTAAGCTAAATGCAGGTAATTGTCAAAAAAAGAAACTCACAAGTAGTTAGCCGTGTAGTGAGCTACGTAGGGACTTACCTATCTCCTTACATGAATCAATTTCCCCTTTAATCACCAAAATAAAAGAACAACTAATTTACTCTAATCTAATCTAAACTATCCTGAGGGAGTAGAATTATAATTAGGATGAATGATAAACTGTATTATTTGCACATAGGATTTTATAGATAGCCATTAAATTTCGAATACATAGATACAACATAAAAATAACACAAAGGTAGCTTTCTTATGCCAAGACATTCATCATTCATATTTTCATAAGATTCATATCATAACATGAAATCATTCACAACACAAAAATAGTTTAGAGATTTTAGAACGATCTCATAGATGTACAACATTTTGAAATAGAAATAATTCATGATTCAGCGATTTACACAACATGCTCTGAAACTGAGGAATTCATCTCTCCAGCAACGTTTCAGTACTCTTTACTATAAAAATAAATAGTTCTCCTTACAAAAAATATTCAGCACATGGGATCTAGAAAAAGTCCCTCTCTACTCTACTCTACCTATACTTGTACTTTACAAAAATGACCTTTGATTATCCCCACCCTTTGGGCTTTATCAAATTTTGGTTACAAAAATATTCATCCTTTAGTGTGCTCACTAAAAAAATAGGATAAATACAAAATATTACAGTAAATTTCCATGTGTGAATATGACAAGACAAGTTAAGTGGGCCCAATCGACTCATTCATGAACTGCTTCCATGCCACAACATCTACAGCTATGGTCTTGAAATTTGTTGGCTCCAAAAATCTACTTGTGACCTCGTGCTTGGAAAGCTTCCCTCTTTTATGTCTGCCACCCTTTTAGGAGCTACTCTAAATTGATTCTCTAGTAGGAAATTACTTACCACGGCTTGAGCCACCGAATTCTTTATCACCTTTTCATCCAATCCGTTAATGAATTGTATATTAATTTCATCCTCTTGCAACCTATCATGTAGATACTTCAAATGCTCCTCCCGATTTGGAAACTACTATAGCCTTTTTATTGAAGATGTATGGCATATGTTGTGAGTTGTCAACACCTTTTTATATAATTCTGTGCATTTCTGCATAGACTTCTCGACTGCCACTATTAGTCTCTCAGCATCCTTGTTCATGAAATTTATGATATGATATTGAATCTGCAATATTTTTGGACACTTCATAGGTGTGTTTTATTAAAGTTCTTTATTTGTCTCTAACCAAGTCAACTGACCTTGTATAGTTTCTCTAAATTCTTGGGTCCTAGTTTTGAATTTAGTGGAAATCACTGAGATATTCTGAAATATGGCCTCTACTTGTTTAATATTGTAGACCTCCTCTGCCTGTTTCACCTGCACTTGATATATCTTATTCTTGAGTGAAAGAGCATGCTTTGTGATAGGTTCTATATCCATTTTTATTTCATTTTCTTATTTCAATGGTACCTCTAAAGAGATGTTTTGTGCTTCAAGTTCAACAATTCAAACTTTAGATTCCTCCCCTTGATTTTCGGTCGCTATCCTTTGTATTTCAATTTCTTCCATTTTACTTTCTATATCCTTCTCTTCTCCATCAAGGATAGTGTTTCACAACTTCAAATCATCACTCTCTTCCTCTAAAATATGGTAATGTCGTTGAACATTATCTAGGTTTGAAAGAGTGGAATCATACTTTCTCTTTGCTTCTGTTCCTACTATCTCCTCCTTCCTTAAGGTTTCTTTCATATGTGCCATTTTATCCTTATATTGATCAATTGTTCCTTTAATATTACTAGCATTGTAGGATTTTGCGTGTACAGTTGTCACACCCATGGAAGCCAACCATTCTAGATCCTCCTCTATATTTTCTACAATAGTTTTCTCAGTTATGATTGTAATTTCTCGTTGGGTACCGATTTTCAAAGTCTTCCAGTTCTCCATATAATGGATTTCCACTTCGGATCAAAAAATACATTTTCCAAACATGAGATTTCATGTTATTTTGATGGTGTGAAAGGTACTTTCCCCAACTCATCAATACAAAGTTGACCTCCTATCGGTATCTCTTTTGAGGTGGAAGGGGGATTCACCGGATTGTTCTGAGTAGGGCCTTGTTCCTAATTTTCTCTATCTAGGTGTTGTTGATCTTTCTTCCTATTTTCCTTTGTATACTCCTTTTTACTTTGTCCTTCTTCCTTTTCTCTCTTTGTAGCTTCTTCCTCCTCCTTTTCTTGCCTAGCATGTTAGGCCAATAGTTTCCTTGCGCCTTCTGCTAATCTTCGTGTGGTCTCCTCTTTTTATTTCCTAGTAGCTTCTTCATTTTGTCCTTTCTGTTTGGAATTAATGCTCATACCTCCCTTTCCTCCAGACATTGCAATCTTCCTTCTAAGCCGCTTCTTTAGGGTGGTCGAATTGCAAGCATTTCGGTGAATTTTTTGGTCTTTATCCAGATAGTCAGTATATTAAAATTCCAATTTCAGGAGAGCACAATGTGCTGCAACTTTTCCTTAGGAATCATTTTTGTGAAAACTTATTTCACCAAAATGAAATATCTCCAACTACTTCACGAACTCGGGTGCACTCTTAACCTTGGAAAACTTATAGCTACCTAGATAGAATGGTAATGGAAGGGATAATACCTTCTTCAAATAAAACAAATGACTCTCAAAACCATCCAAGAAGAGCTGCCTCACCGGTTCTTTATGTGCCACATAGTCGGTGGCATACTTGGGGAGTAGTGAAGAGGATTTAGTTCCCCCATACATCTTCAATTAAGTTCCTTCTTCATAAAATAAGTAGTCTTCAAATTCCTTTATGGACTTTAATGCACCTTAAGATAGGCATTTGCATTCCTCAATGAAAATCAACTGGTACAGTGGCATTAAGAACTCTTCACAAATCAACGTTTAAAAAATGTGGTATTTGTGTGCCCATAAGATTTGGTAGGATGCACATATAGGTGTTTTTCCTTCACTCCAACTACATTCAGCTTCTCAAAAGTATGGAAGCTCAGTATAATATCAATCAGAAAGGAACCCATATAAAATTCATACTTTCTCTGGTGCAATCCTACCTATACTGTGGGTATGTAGGAAGATGAATTGTTACCTATGATATCTGCCTAGTTGAACATAGTCCCCTCCATGGTTACATAGTACATAATAGGTACCCATCCAATATTGTAAGATCTTTCATTAGCTCTGCTGAAGATCCTATTCAACATTAGGGCTACCAGCATGTATGGGGTGCTTAAAGGAGCAGTCTCATACTCCCTAGATGCCCTATGTCAAAAATCCTTTCCTTCTGTTGTCATCATTTTTTCTATAACCATGTAATCAGGACTCATACTATTGATCCAATCCTTTATCGTGATGACTTATGAGATTGGAAAACCATATGATGTAGCTAAGTATGCTGAGGTGAAAGAGGCCAATCCATTATCTTCAATATCATACAGGACCATCCTTTTCATGTCTACTTTGGACAAAAACCATCCAATCACTTATGATAAAGGGAACAACTACGATTTTGTTTATATTTTCGTAATCTCTGATCATAGTATGTTATCAAAAAAAATTAGATATTCTAGGGCAGCCTCTTGAACTTTCTTATCCTTAAGCATGTGATAAATTTGACCCCAATTGAACTTAGGCTCAGCTACAGTAACTAATTTCATATCTTCATATATTATTTCAGTCCTGGGAACAATCTCTATTTTTGAATCCTCTTTATTCATCTTGGCTTTCCTCTTGTATTTCTTAGTCATGTTCTATGATGTAAGTTGCGGCTATAACAACACATGAAAGTTGTCTTAGAATTTATAATATTAAACAACTCATGCATTCAAATAATAAAGGTAAATAACTATTTCAAAAACCTATTATTATGTTGGGAAAATCATTCTCTTCAAGGAACACACTTAACCAATATGTTATTTACCACATTTTCTCCACCCATTGAAACAAAAATCGCACCATAACCTAGAAAGGCCAAAGCTCTTGTTAGTAAAACCTTATATCACAAGAGAGCTTTGACTAGGGAATCCTCTATTGTTATAAAAACACTAAACCAACCTTAAAATGGGAACAAACCTTTATCCACTATGCACAAATACATCTATGAGACTCACATTCTATGGGTAACAAAACAGAGGCAAAAAAAAAACGATGTTGTGACCACTAGGGCTAGAGCTTCCAGCAAACAAACCATGTGAAAAACCAAGGGAGAACATGGATCTCACAACTTACATCCTTTCCAAACCTTATCAATTCATATAAATATAGACCAAGTAAGAAACGACTAGTGAAAAATCAGAACCCTCTTAGACTCATCATCACGCACCGGTGCTGTGAGAAAATCATGGCTGGAGAGAAAAGGTAGGGAGAAAAACTTAAGACAAGGTAGAAACCTCAACCAAGGTCAACTAGGTAAAAGTATAGACGGTTGAACACAATTAAAGTGTAAAATAAGTAGACCAAGAGGTCAAGGAGGAAATCCTTTTAAGCCAAAAAACCAACGCGGTGCTGGAAACCCTAAACGCGCTCCTATAAAAAGTTGATAGGTCATAACTTAACCTCCCTATAAATTCAAAAAGATGCAAATATATCAGAAACCTACTTGGAATATAAAAACCTCAAAGGCTTCTGAAAACGTTGTGTCCAAAACCCACGTACACTCTAGATGGAAAATTCACTTCTGAATGGATGTCCTGGATAAGTAAACTCCTCTGTTTTGACCAACACTCAAATCCCATAGTCAAAAGGTAAACTATGGAAATGAACCCCACTCTCCATATATAGGATAACCAAAGGAAAGGCACTTACTGTTGCATGAGTGTGGAGAAAACACCATTTGGTGCCTAAAATAGTGTTCATCGGAAGACCTTAATTGACATGTGAGGTGGGAAACTTCTCGATAGCGGCAGCTCAAGTGGCCTAACTTCATCGCTACTATCATATCATGATCTCTCAATAAAACAATCGATGGAGGAGATCAACTAAAACAAATAGACCCTATTTCCAGTTGTGGCCAACACTCGAAAAACCATCCATCAAGTAAAATGCGACGTTGGCAAAATATCATCAAGTGAAAACTAAAAAACTATCTATTGTGGCGGCCATAATATGGAAACCTCTCTACCGTAGCGGGCCCAAAAATAATGGTGAAAAATGGGAAGTAAATGTGAAACCTTCCCATCATTGTGGAAAACAAATCAAACAATCATTCGACATAGCATATCAAAACTCATCGGTAAAATCTCTAACTTTCAATGTAGAAAAACACCCATTATTGCGTCAAAAAATAAGGAAGGCCTCCGATGAATCAGATAAAAATGAGTCAACAAAGCGCTCATGGAAAAATTCTGTTATGGCGGATCAAAAACTATGATCAACCCAGTGTCATGGAAAAAATTCAAAAAATATTCAGTTGTAGCGAATAAACACAAAGGTCAAAAGTGCTTTGTCAAAATGTGAAAGCTATCTGCTATTGCGGATTAAACATTGAAAATTATCTAGCGTAGCAGGTCAAAAGACTTTCCCCCTTAGTGTAAAAATCCAACTTTTCCGAACTACATCATAGTGAAACCAAATCATGGATGATGGACATCAAAGTTCAAAAAAAGGTCTAAGTAGAAAAAAAGCTAAAAATTTAAACGGGGCCATAAAAAATGCAAAACATTTTTTACGATGATAGTTGCAGCAACAACAATTGGGGACTGACTCATGAACATAGATCTCTAGAAAAAATAAAGTTTGAAACACAAAACTGCTTTATGGTATTCTTTTATACAAACTTATCCCAATTCTTTTCAATAGTTAATTAAATATCCAAACCTTTCTCAGAATGTAAGATTTAGAACGTAACATTGATTGCATTCCTATAGGGTAGGGTAACCAGGTTTTTAAAGTCTCGATAATTCTTGTGAGGCCAAAATATGGGGTTCATTTACCTCTGCATTCAATTGCTTTCAGTTGAGACACCGCAGGATCATAACATAGTGTGGACAAGTGTATTTGTTTGTTCCTCTTTCCCATGTTTTTTGCATTCTTTTGATGCTTTTAGAATTTTTTCTTTTGAGTCTTCCTGGATTGCTCCTTTGGCATTCGAAACTTGATTTAGGTTCTTCCATCCATTGTGCCCTTTTGTGTGAGTGATAATTTTTTTTTAGCTCATGGATGCAGAAGAACCTATGAGCAATCCAATTGTATTATTAGTTTTGTTCAGTATATCTTTTTGATACATACTTTCTTTACAAGAATTTTTTACTCTTTAAGACTTTTTTATTTAATTTATGGCATGGGATCATTTTAAATATGATATACTTGTCCATCCTACTTCCTTTTTGTGTGTCCTTTGCTATGACTTTCCTAGGACATATTATTAATGTGAAGTGGATGGAGCCCCAAAATAGTATTCTAGAATTCTCCTACCTTAGTTATTTAACATGGATTAAAACAAAACTTCAATGTGTTCATAAAATAACTTCCTTTCAACTACTCTATCAAATTAAACTATCTGGTTGTGTAAAAAAAAATGGCATAGATGAATCTCAATGACAAGTTCTTTGGTGGTTTGTACAAAATTCTAATATCCCCCAAATCCCAAAAAGTTGCACTGGTTTATTTGAAATAAAACTAACGTAAAGAAAATAAAACAAACTGAAATAAATAAGATGCAAAGAAAGAAAATCAATGGGAAGAAAGAAAACTTAACTACCAAAAACAAAGAAAATGAAAAAGGTTTATTTATGTACAGAAGACCTCAACAACCTTAATTAAATTTAGGTTTCAGAACCAAACCATTGACAGGAATATTCTCTTCCCACCCGTGTAACTCCTGTAAATTATATGTGAAGGGGCCTAACTTTGGAGCAATCCGAAATGGGCCAATCCATATATGTTGAAATTTAGTATGCTTTCCCCTTTTGTCATGTGAGTGATCCCATTTGAGAACCAAATCTCTCGCTTCATATATTATGCTCCTGGACTTACGTTTGTTGAGCCACTTCTTCACAATATCTTGTTGGTGTTTAAATTTATCTTTAGGCTTGAGCCTAGACTCTTCTAACTTAAGGATGGTATTAATCCTTGCTAGCAAAACCACACTACTAGATCTTCTGGATGCTTGGGTTGATTGAGAAGAAAGAAACAAAATGTTATGGGGTGGAATAGCTTCCTTTCTGTAAACTAAAGAATAGGGTAATACACCTAAGGAATTCTTGGGTGTGACCTCATCTTCCCATAGTGCATTTGAAAGGGCTATATGCCATCTCCTCTGATTTTCTATGACAATTTTCTTTAAAATTCTAAAGAGATTTTTACTGGTCAATTCATCTATTCCATTACCTTGTGGATAATAGTTAGCATAATAGTTTAGTTTAATTTCTTTCCCATTAGAAAATATAGTAAGTTTAATTGACGAAAATTAAGAATAATTATCAAAAGTCAGGGAAATTGGAACCCCAAACCTCATCATAAAATGATCTTGTAAGAATTCAATGAATGCATATTCATTAAATTTTTGCAATGGGGTTGCTTTAAACCATTTCATAAAATAGTATGTGGCTGTGAAAAAATACTTTTGTTGCAATGAATAAATTGGGTTGATGTCTCTAATAATATCAATTACGATTGTTCAAAATGATCAGAAACAATTACTAGTTGAAAAGGTCCAGCCTCCTTTACCTATATTCTAATGATCCTTTGGAAAGTATCACAATTCCTTGTATAATAATGTGCATGTGTAAATTGAACCCAAGATATAGAACACTTACACTCACAAAATTGCTAATCAAACATACAAAATTCACACCAAAGGAGACTGAAATTAGAGCATAACACTAATCTGTATTCAGTAAGTGTACAATAGCCAAAATTATGAGGTAATAGGCTGTTGTAATATATATTTACATGATATATTTGAATTCATAAATATTCCATTCGAAATAGTAAAAAAGCAGGCTTACCAAAACTAGTCAAATCCCCCATAGGTGCATAAAGTAGTTTCCAAATCTAGGTAGATGCTCATGAATTTGATAAGTCAAGTGGGAAAGATAAAGAAGGATGGAAGTACAACTCATAAAGGATTTTATTTGGATAAAAGGATGGAGGATGATGTGCACACACAACAAGGCAGTTACAACTAGCCTAGCTTTTCCTTTGCCTTAAATCAGAAATAAAACAATGTAACGTTACAGAAAAAAAATATATGTGCTTTGGAGAATCTGGAATAAAGAAGACATGATAAAATGGGTTTTCAAGATGTTTCTCAAGCACTCCATGACTCATTTTTAGCATGTGTTGACTTCTAGGACATCTAGAAGGCAACTAGCATAGAGTGGAATCTAGGAAACTAGGTAATAAGACAAAATGATTAAATTAATGTCTAAGGTAAGTAACTATGGGTTAATTATTATAACAGTGCATCCTTAAATAAACTTAGCCAGTAATATACATCCCTTAGAATCTTGCATGGTGTTGTATCTACTGAAAAAATGACTGCTACTGAGACCATCATGCAACTCTTTAACAACCTTAGATGCATCTTCTTGTTCCAAGCATCTTAGAAACACTCCATCATAGCTCTTCTTGAAAAGAAATCCATCAATTATCAGATAAGATGTTTATTTCAAACATAATGATATTCTTTGTTTTGAATTCCATTGTTCTGGAAAATATGCTTGTTGGAGATAATATATCAGATCTCTATACCAATATTCTGGTGTTGTGAACATGGGACACATATCGATCGTATGTAATTTAGCCTCATTCTCCCAATCATTGTCTTCATTATCTTGACTCTCATCCATTAACTTGAAAATCCCTTGCCCCTTGATGGTAGTGGCTGGCTTAAATTATAAGTCATATTCTTGTAGAGAAATTACCCAATTTCCTCTTCTTTATCCTAATTATTTTAGCACAAAAAGAGTCCAAACTATTGGGTGAGGAACAATCACTTTGGTTCTATTCTGTAGGATGTATGGCATGAAGTTTTTTACCACCTTAAATACTACATATGCATGTTTATCAAGAGTGGGATAATTCAATTCATCCCCTTGCAAACCAGTCCTCATGAAGGATATGGGGTACTCATCTCGCCTTTCTTCTCTTTGTGTAAGCACTGCTACGAGGGAGTTATCAGAAGAAAAATTGTATAAAATAAAATATTTCTCAAAATCAAGACTTTTGAGGGAAGGTGCATGATCTATTGTTGTTTTGATTTTGTTAAATGCACCCTTTTCCAAATCATTCCACTTGAACAATACACTTTTCTTAAGCATTTGTTGCAAAGTCTTGACTATTTGAGCAAAATTAGGCACAAATATTCGCACAAAATTTATTGTCCCCATAAAATATTGGATTCCTTTCTTATGGTGACATAAGGTGATTTGTACTATAGCTACAATCCTATCTGGGTCTATGGATATTCCCCTCTTATAAATGATGTGACCCAATAGATTTCCTTCCAACACTGCAAAGACACATTTCTTAGGATTCAAAGAAATACCATATTTTCGAAAACAGTAAAAATTTTGCTTTAGATGAAATATGTGCTCCTCTCTCTTTTTGGAGAACATTTTTATGTCATCCAAATAGACTACCAGACTGTGGCCAATTAAACTGCGAAAATCTATGTCCATTTCGATTTGGAAAGTTTCTCTAGCTTTAATGAGAGCAAAAGGCATTCTTCAGTAAGAAAAAGGTCTTCCACTTTGTCCTAAAGGTGATCTTCAACCTCACTTGTTCTGTTAACAAAACTTGGTTGTAGCTTGAAAACCCATCCAATAAAGAGAACATCTCATAGCCTTAAACCATCTACAATACTTGCACCATTGGCGGGACTTAATAGTTATCCTTGTCTGAGGCACTATTCAAATTTCTGAAATGTACACAAAGTCTTATTTCACAAGACATTTTCCTTCATGGTACCAAATTCGCGACCCATTCTACATGTCTAACTCTGAAAATAATATTCACATCGAGCATTTTCTTCACTTCATATTGAATCAAGGGTTCTAACTTGGGATGCATCTTCCTTAAAGGCTACTGAAATGGTTTTAATGCTGCTTTAATTGGAACAACATGTTGGATGATGCGGGTTTCATAAGTCTTCAGATATTCATAAGTCCAAGCAAATACATATTTATACTATTGAAATAGACTTATGAATTTGCTTCTCTCACCCAATGAGAAACATTTTCTGAAGTTCACATACTTGGTTTCTTCTTCTATCCCAAGATTTATGATTTCATACTCTGTAGAAGTGCTATTTGTTTTGGCATTGGCTAGCCTCCTGAACTTGTTATTGAGGTAAAAAATCTCCTCCAATGTTCTCACCCCTTTAGGTATGAATTTTCCATTTTGGATATTTGCTTGATGTTCTTAGTCATCGATTAGAGAATCTTTGAAATTCTCACCATTGGTTAGAAAATCTAAAATATGCGGATCATCATCTAATACTATTAGATTGGTAATATTGTCTAGTACAACGGGCCAGAAAATCAATTCAATTGAACATATATTATTAGTGGGGACCAATCGTGTAGTAGAAGTAGCTAACAAGTCAGTTGTTGCATTTCTCAATCTAGGAATCGAAATGACATTAAATGCGTCAAAATTTGTTACAAGGTCCCAAACTTCATTTTGATATCCCTTTAGAAGGAGTGACAAACAATTAATTGTATTCCAAACCTACTTAATAGTTATCTCATAATCACCATAAACCTTTATATTTCTAACTTTGAATTCGATAGCCTTCTTTAAAACCTGGATTAATGCTTCATATTCTGCTATATTATTAGTACATTCAAATTCTAATCTACAAGAAAGAAAATGTTTATTTTTTTTCTAGATCAATGAGGATATAGTTGGCTCTTAATCTCTCTTGCATTTCAGAACCATCAAAGTATAACAAAGTAACATGACATAACATTAGAACATTAGAACCATCAAAGTATAACATGCTCCAGAGTCTACTAAATAATTGTGCACATTGTGATTAAAAATCTCAAAATTAAGTAGAAAAGGTAATGTTCTAGATTTGGATTTACCCCCGATGCTTGCTTCACTGATATCTTCTTCTTATTGAACATCATCTTGAGATTTGCTATTTTTTTAATCAAAGGCTTCCAAGAGCTTCTTTCTTTGTTGAGTTAAATTACACATTTCAAACAAATATATATTTTCCTTAGTTTTCTTGATATCTTCTATTATGTCATATCCCATGTCACCATCTGTTCAATTTTTATTTTTAGTCTCTATTTTACATTCAGAAACATTAATAGGATTATTTACTGTGGTAGATTCTTGTTTTGTTCATACTAAATCAAGTATAGGTGGATTCTGAGTATTACTGTTGACTTTCTTCATCTTTTCCTGAATCCTCCTAATCTTAGGAAGTAATATACTTTCATCCATTTCTAGTCCCTTTCTCCTTGTTGTGGCATTCACCGCTGAAAGTGATACTTCCTCAGTAGGTTGTCCTTCATCCAACCCCAGTGTAGTCATACAATCCCACATAACCATGGTATTTTCCTTAGGTTCCTCCTCTGGTCCATGGGTCTTTTCCTCTTCAACTGCGGGTTCTATTAATTTAGAACCTAGTAACTGATTCATAACCAAAGTCATGGAGTTAATCCACTATGGGAAATTTATTTCAAAGTGAGGTTGTTGATGAAATGTGCAAAATTTTTCCATTCCAACTTCAACTAAATTCATAACTGAAGGACTGTGAGTAGGTGGTTGAGAGGGGCCACTTTCATCTCTTTTTTTATAATACTATTTCTTGTATTCTTTCTCAATCTCCAGGTCAACAATCTTATTGGATAACTTTTGTACCATATTGAATACCCCTTGTAATTCATTTGAACGCTCTTCTTTTGGTCTGGTCAATAACAAAGGTTTCTTGCTACCAAAATTTCTTATTTCTGGTTCTACAGAGTGATTTTTTATACTTTCCAGTTTATCCTCTATTTTTACGGATTCTTCATAAGTTTCTACCAAAGAAGGATTTATTGATCTCTTAACAAACATTGCTATGTCAGGGGATAGTGTTGAAGTATAATATTCGATTAAAGTTTCTTCAGTAGGATTTATGGAATCACTGAAGTTGTTTAAATGAGAAACAAACATTTGGCTAAAATCTTGCACCTTCTCCTTCTTGTCCATCCTTAGAGCAAGTAATTCCTTCACTAAAGTAGCAATGGTTCTTTGTCTCCCAAGCTTGCTTTTAAACAATCTTTCAAAAGTATCCATCTCTATGATTGAATTTTCCTGTAAGATGATATACCACGATGTTGGTTTAGCTTTCAGAGTATGTGGAAATATTCTACCTACCACATCCTCATGCTCCACCGCTAAAACTTATAAGGACAAGAAAAATATTTGTAAGTGATCATCCATAGAAATGCCTTCTCCCAGATCAAACTTAGGGAATGAGTTTTGAGGATTCGAACAAAAAGCATGCAATGGAGGAGCAAGGTTGAGTGGTGCTTTGGCTCTCCAAGCTTGGTAAGGTGGTGGATTATCTTGATTTGCATTTGGATTTGGGGGTGCATTTTTCGGCCATGATTCTACAAGGAGATCAAGGTGGAGAGTTACAAGGTGAATGCAAAGGTGAACAATACAGGGATTCCGACCCTTATTGATCGAGTGGTTGAAAAATTTCTCGTAACGATAAATTCACCAAATCCTCCAAATTCCCTACCAAAACTGAATCTTTTGTATAAGTGGGTGTTCTTTTAGAAGCTCCTCTTCTTGGTATTCCAAGGATTTTTTTCAATCCCCCAAGATTTTTTGCATATGACCTTCTGTATCTCTTGAAATGATCAACTACTTCAAAAGGAACCTAGTAAAGGTGTTATGCATTTTTTGAGTTTACGCGTTCTTCAGAAAACCTAGTTTCATGGTTGTCAATGGTGGAATAGTTTCAGGAAAAAAATTTCCTCTGCCAGCCATGCACTAGCGGTCCTCCTTCCAGTGCCAAAACTGTTGATGCCTAGAAAAATACTAGGTACCGACACTAGGGATCCTTCCAAATAATAGTTCCAAATTAGATCATTTATCATTTGGTGTGGGGAATCTCTCTCGTTAGTGGCCCAGCTACCATAGAGCTAAATGAAAGTTTAAGTCTATTTTACTAGTTGCATCCTAGCCCACCGTTTATGTAATTTTTTAAGTTTATGAATGATATGCAAGTTCCTAAACTAAATGTAGGTGATTATTAAAATAAGAACCTCAGAAGCAGTTAGCCACGTAGTGATATCTGCAAGGTCTTACCTCTCGCCTTACATGAATCAATCGCACCTTCAATCACCAAAATAAAAGAACAACTAATTTAGTCTAATCTAATATAAACTATCCCCATGAAGAATAATTATAATTAGGATGAATGATGTATTGTATTGTTTGCACACAGGATTTTACAGATGGCCATTGAATTCTGAATACATAGATACGATAGAAAAATAACACAAAGGTAGATTTCTTAAGTTAAGACATTCATCATTCATATTTGCATAGGATTCATAGCATAACATGAAATCATTCACAACAATGAAATAGTTCAACGATTTTAGAACGATCTCACATATTGTACAACATTCTGAAACATAAACACTTCATCATTCAACGATCTACACAACATGCTCTAAATATCGGGAAGTCCATCTCCAATAGAATTTAGTACTCTTTATTATAAAAATAAATATTTCTCTTTACAAAAAATCTTCAGCGTATGGGATCTAGAAAAATTCCATCTCTAATCTACTCTACATATACTTATACTTTACAAAAATTACCTTTGGTTATCCCCACCCTTTGTGCTTCCTCAACTTTCGGTTACAAGAATATTCGTCCTTTAGTGTGATCACTAAACAAATAGGATAAATAAAAAATATTACAATAAAAATTTCCATTTGTGAATAAGAAAATACAAGTTAGGTGGGACCAAACGACCCATTCATGAACTGATTCCATGCCACAGCATCTACAACTATGGTCTCAAAATTTGTTGGATCCAAAAATCTAGCTGCCACTTCAGGCTTGGACAACTGGGATTTTATGTCCTCCACCCTTGATGGAGTTACTCTAAGCTGATCCTCTAGCAGGAAATTACTATCTGTATCTTGAGCCACCAAAATTTTTATCACATTTTCATTCAAGCCTTTAACTAGTTTTATATTAATTTCATCCTCTTTCAACCTATCATCTAGATACTTCAAATGGTCCTCTTGAGCTGGAAACTCTTGTAGATGTTTTGTTGAATATGTCTGGCATCTGTTGTGGGTTGTCAACACCATTTTTTAGAATTTTGTGCATCTCTCCATAGACTTGTCTACATCCACTATTATTCTCTCAGAAGCCTTGTTACTAAAATTTATGATATCATATCCAATATACAATCTTTCTCGACTCTTGAGAGGTGTGTTTTCCAAAAGTTCTTTATTTTTCTCTAACTAGGTCAACTGATGTTGTATAGTTTCTACAATTTCTTGGGTCTTAGTTTTGAAGTCAGTGGATATTATTGAGATCTCTTGAAATATGCCCTCTACTTGTTTAATCATGTATACCTCCTCTACTAGTTTAACCTGCACTTGATATATCTTATTCCTGAGTGAAAGAGAATGCTCTCTCAAAGGTGCTATAGACATTTTTATTTCATTTGCTTCTTTAAATAGTACCTCTAAAGATTTGTTCTATGCTTGAAGTTCATCAATTCGAACTTTAGATTCATCCGCTTTCTAGTCAACTATTGTCCTTTGTATCTCAATCTCTTCCATTTTACTTTCTAGATCCTTCTTTTATCCATCAAGGATAGTGTTTGACAGCTTCAAAGGATCCCTCTTTTACTATAAAATCTTATAATCCAGCTAAAGTTTCTCTAGGTCTAAAAGAGTGGAATCATACTTTGTATTTGGTTCTCGACCTACTCTCTCCTCCTTCCTCAAGGTTTCCTTCATATGTGCCATTTTATCCTTACACTGATAAGTTGTTCCTTTAATCTTACTAACATTTTTTGCATTTGCATGTCCAGTTGCAATACTCATGGAGGCCAACCGTTTCAGATCCTCCTCTATATTTCCTAAAATAGTTTTCCCAATTACTCTAGTAATTTAAGGCTAGGTACCATTTTTCAAATTTGCTTCAGTTCTCCATACAATGTATTTCCACTTGGGATCAAAAAATACATTTTCCAAACATGGAAATTCTTGTTGTGTTGACGGTGTGAAAGGTACCATCCCCAACTCAACAATAGGGAGGTGACCTCCTATCAATATATTTCCTGAGGTGGAAGGGGGATTCTTCAGATTGTCCTGAGCAGGACCCTATTTCTAAGTTTCTCTATATATATCTTCTTGATCTTTCTTCCTATGTTCCTCTATATTCTCATTTTGAATTTGTGCTTCTTCCTTTTCTCTCTTGGAATCTTCTTCCTCCTCCTTTTCTCGCTTCATTGGCCAATGGTTTCCTTTTGCCTTATGCTAATCTTCATGCGGTCTCTTTTTTTCTTTCCTAGAATCTTCTTCATCTTGTCCATTCTATTTGTGATTACTACTACTAATTCCCTTTCCTCCAGAAACTGTGATCTTCCTTCTGAGCCACTTGTTCACAGTTGTCGAATTGTGAGCATTTTTGTGTATTTATTCAACTTTATTCACATAATCAGTATATCAAAAATTCACTTTCAAGAGAGAACAATGTGGTGCAACTTTGTCTTGGGAACCATTTCTGTGAAAATGTATTTCACCAAAATGAAATATCTCCAACTCCTTCATGAACTCAGGTGCACTCTTAACCTTGGAAAAATTATAGCTACCTAAATAGAATGGTAATGGAGGGAACACCGCCTTCTTCAATTCGAATAAATGACTCCCGAAACCATCAAAAAAAAGATGCCTAACTGCTTCTTTATGTACCACATAGTCGGTTGCATACTTGGGCAGTATTGAAAGGGTTTTACTTCCCCCATACATCTTCATGTAAGTTCCTACTTCAAAAAAGAAGTAGTCTCTGAATTCCTTTATGGACTCCAATGCACCTTCAGATAGGCATTTGCATTCTTCAATGAAAATAAACTGCTACATTGGCATTAAGAACTCTTAAAAAATTAGCTTGTAAAAAATGTGGTATTTGTCTGCCCATAAGATCTTGTAGGATGCATAGATGGGTGATTTTCCTTCACTCCAACTACATTTTAGCTTCTCAAAAGGATGGAAGATCAATATAATATCAATAAAAAAGGAACCCATATACAATTCAAACTTTATTTGGTTCAATATTTCCTGTGGTGTGGCTATGTAGGAGGACAAACTATTAGCTATGATATCTGCCCAATTGAGCACAATCCCCTCCATGCTTACATAGTAGATGAAAGTTACCCAACCAACATTGCAATCTCTTCCATCAGCTCTTCTGAATATCATGTTTAGCATTAGAGCTGCAATCCTATATGGGGTGTGCAGACTAGAAGCATCATACTCCCTAAATGCCCTATGTCAAAAATACATTCCTTTTGCTGTCGTCATTTTCGCTGTAACCATGTAATCAAGAGTCAGACTATTGATCCAATCCTTTATCATGCTAACTTCTAAGTTTGGAAAACAACATGATTTAGCTAAGTATTCTGGGGTGGAAGAGACCAATCCATTATCTTCAATATTGTACAGGATCATCCCTTTCAGGTCTACTTTGGACAAAATCCATCAAATCGCTTCTAATCCAGGGAATAACTCCGATCTTGTTGATATTTTCATAATCCTCAATCTCAGTATGTTATCAAACAACTTTAGATAATCTAGGATGGTGTCTGGAACTTTCTTATCCCAGAGCATGTGATAAGTTTTCCCCCACTTGAACTGAGGCTCAACTCTAGTAACTAATTTCGTATGTTCTTATATTATTTCATTTTGGGGCACAATATCTATTTTCGGATCCTCTTTAATCATGTTGGATTTCTTGTTTCCTTTCTTAGTCATGTTCTTTGATGTAAGCTACGAATGTAACAACAAATGAAACCTACCTTAACATTTATACTAATAAACAACTCATGCATTCATATAAGAAATCTAAGTAACTACTATAGAAAACTATTATTATGTTGGGCAAATCATTTTCTTTAAGAAAAAATCTTAACTAGTGTGTTATTTACCACATTTTATCCACCCATTGGAACAAAAATTGCACCATAACCTTGAAAGGTTAAAAATCTGGTTAATAAAACCTTATATCATAGGAGAGCTTTGACTATGACATCATCTATTGTTCTAAAAACCCTAAAATAGCCTTAAACCTGGAACAAACCTTTCACCACTCCGCATGAACACTTCTATGAGACTTGCAATCGGTGGGTAACAAAACAAAGACAAAAGAAAAAAAATCGATATGGTGACCTCCAGGTCCAATGCTTCCAGCAAAGAGACTGGGTTACCAACCAAGACTGTGCATGGTTCTCACGGCTTACATCCTTCCTAAACCTTATCACTACATACAAATACAGACCAAGTAAGAAATGACAGGTTAAACATCTAGACCCCCTCAGACTCATCATCATTCATCGATGCTATGAGAAAATCATGGTCAGAGAGAAATGGCAGGGAGAACCAAACAACCAACATGGTGTTGGAAACCCTAAATGCACTTCTATAGAAAACTGACAGGTCATAACCAAACCTCCCTATCAATTCAAAAATATGCAAATAGATTAGAAACCTACCTTGCAAACAAAAACCTCGAACATTGCTAAACACACAGTGTCCAAAATCCATGTATACTCCAGATGGAAAATTCACTTCATAATGTTAGATTTTTATCATTTAAGTAATATTATCTAGGATCTTATTTGAGAGAATAACATGCATAGAAGAAATCACAAGAGACAAGAGACACAAAGAATTTTCCTCGAGAAACCATAAAGGACAAAACTCTGCAGCTTCCTCAGATATAGAATGATCACCAATGGCAGCAGTAAAACCCAAAGACATAAAAGATGATCTCCACAGTTGTTCTCTCTCTCTCACTCATGCGCCCCAATGTGTGAGTGTGTGTGTGATAAATAGAGAGGCTCACTCTCCATTTATATTCTTTTATTCACTAAATGTCCACTCCAACAAGTCGGCCTCACTTAACAATTACTTACTAGGGCTGACATCTCTAGAAGAGTCTAATAAACCTAGTTCCCCACAACTGTGGGGACTTTCCCCACTGATCAACAAGGAGGTTTAACCTTGAATCAATTATGGAGACTATTGCCCGGACTTACAATGGAGGGTTAACCTCAATGACATTATATGACTTGTTTACATTATTGAATCTCCCGATCAGAACATCAGGGAATGACATGACTCAATTACATTATAGATTCTTCCTGGAATAAACATCGGGGTACAATACATAATATATATCATTGAATACATTCTGAAGTTACAAATACATAAACACTCCCTCTTAACTAGGAAGGTATTCCCTCGACACAATTTTTGAGCACAAGTATTCTTCTCTATATCATCTGGATCATCATCAATTCATCTTCATCTTGAAGTCATTTTCATCTTCAAGTCACCTTCATCATCAAGTCATCTTCATCAAGTTTGGATCATCATTGGATCATCATCGAGTCCAGATCATCACTTGATCTAGAGCATCACTAGATCATCATCAAATCTGTATCATCACTTGATCTATATCATCATCAAAGATGGATGATCACTGATTCAACTATATCAATCAAATGGTGTTATCTCTTCATTCTTCTTGTCATAGGAAGTTCTACAGAGACAACCCTTTTTCATGCTGGTTGTAGGCATAACCTCCAGGTTGGTCTTCAACATCTTCAACACTTATATCTGACCATGGAATGAACCATGTCAGAAAGGCCCACCCAGCACTTACTTCTGACCATGGGAGGAACACATCCAAGAACCATGTCAGAAAGGCACACCTAGCACTCACATATGACCATGGGAGGAACACATCCAAAACCCATGTTAGAAAGGCCCAATACTCACATCCTACCTCATATTGTCAGAAAGGCTCTACACTTACATCCAACCTCATATTGGTAGAAAGGCGTTGCACTTACATCCGACCTCATCATGTCAGAAAGGATCTGTACTTACAACCGATATCATCATGTTAGAAAGGTGCTTCACTTACATCTGACCTCATCATGTCAGAAAGGATCTACACTTACATCGAACCTCATATTATCATAAAGGATCCACACTTACATATAAACATGTGGGAACACTTCCCTCAATCACATCAAAGAATCTATGCACTTACATATTACCATGTGAAGCTCAGCCTTCCACCATGTCAGAAGGGAACATCACTTAATATATAACAATGGAAGGAACCAATAATCTCACCATGTCATAAGGGCTCACAGACTCATCACTTCCCCTTGGAAGGAACCTCAATTTGGAGAACAACAAGCTTCTACCTGACGTACTCAAACTTCACTATGGCCATTTCTAGCATAGAATCACATCAAGGATGATTACATCCAAGGATAACCTACGAGCTTCACCAGGACCAATTACATATGATGAAAACCTGCAAGACTGACTACATCTGAGCAACCTATGAGCTTCATCAGGATTTATGCTGAGACAACCTGTCTCACTTACTATGCTAGAATTCGTTCTTTCGAGAGATCTCGATCAGGATCACAAACTGGAGCTTTAGTTATCCTTTTTGCATCATACAAAAATGCAAGTCATATCAATCAAATCAAATAGTAGTTTTCAAAAGAAACATACTACCTCCCAAATAGCAAGTGGCAACATCTTTTTCCTCGACTGTGCTTACTGCCACACAGGATTGCTTCCTGCTACACCAAAAAGTGCTCTTCCTATCAATGGCACTTCCTACCCAATCTGAATCGACATAACCCTCTAGGTTAATGTTATGATTCACCTCATACTTGAGCCCATACTCAACTGTACCCTCTATGTACCTTATTGCATGCTTTGCAACCATCAGATGAACATGTCTCAATGTGTTCATAGCAAAGCAAATATTTGGTCTCCTATTTTCCAGGTACATCAAGGAACAAATCATTTGATGATACATCATGGCATCAACTGAATCTAATGAAGCAACACTAAATAGCTTCAATTTTGATGCCATAGGTGTGGTCATGATCTTGCAATCCATCATTCGGAACCTCTTCAGGATCTCTACTGCATACTTCCCTTGTTCAAGGGAGATTCTGCCACACCTCCATGCCTAGAAAGTAGTGCATCATATCCAAGTCCTTCATCTCAAACTCAGTAGCATGTCTCCTTCTTGCAACTTTAATGACTTCCTCTTTTATGTTAGGAACAAGTCATCAACATATAACATGAGCATCACTGGTCTTCTACCTTCAACCTTGAAGCAAATGTTGGAATGTGCTTTACTCTTAGTAAATCCTAGACCCATCAGTAAGTTGTCCATCCCATCATACCATGTCAAGCCTTGAGATCTTTTACAGTCACTCCCTCTGAAGTGGAGCATCATTTCCCCTCTGTCTTTCGCACTCTATGCACTGAAACATTCTATATCGAAGTGACAAGTAGCTTCCTCTGCTACTAATATTCTAGGATCACTAGATACCAAGATCCTTTATCTTGAACTTTCTCAAAAGTTCTTCTTACACCCATATATGAGCTTGTCATCCTGTATAGGCTTCCATATTCAAACTATAGAAAAGGTTAAGATATTCATCACTCTAGGTGATCTTCAAGATCCTCATGTATGTTTTATCCCATGGGTGCCTTCTAGTCTCGTACAAGGCCTTCTTTGATTTGCACACATGATTCTTTATGTCATGTGTATTTATAGTTGTTGCAAATGTCTCTTCGTAGTCTATTCCTTATTTCCATGAGAAACCTCATGCTATGAATATTTCCTTGTATCCCATTATCTTTCCATCTACTGCATGATGGTACTATGAACTTCCCTTCAGGTCTCGTTACTGCATCCTAGACATCATTCTTCTTGAACTTGTAAACTTCTTCCCTTTCTTCTTGGCTACTTCTTCATAGCTTGAAGGATCTACATCAATGATGTCACTCAACAATGTCGCATAACTACACTGTGTCTAAGGCCTCTTGAATTCTTTGAAAGTATCATCATATTCTTCTTTATCTTGGATTATTTCTCGAACTGTCGTCACTTGTTCTTCAGGACATGTCTCATCCTTCTTTTCTTGTAGATGATTGTACGCGATCTTTCCTACAAGTCAAATGCATCAATTGTATGGATAGAAACATTTCATAATGCATATTCATAATGGTAAATTCTTATGCATAAATATATAATCATGCAACTATTTTATCCAATACAACATTCATTCATATCTCACAGAAACTTTCTAGATTCCTTCCATCTCTACCAGGACAGCATTGAGATTGTGGACTAATCCAATATGTCAGCAAAGAGGTTTCATTCTAGATAAGTAGCAATCGAGAGTTGTATAGCACCATGATCTACTTACCCATTACATGCATATAACACATTAACTTAATATAAACAAATGGATAAAATAATATCATCAAATGACAAATGAATACTTATATTTATTTGTTTCGTTTGTAGACTCCTTCTTGATTCTTTTGCTTTCATTATCTTCTTCATCCATGAAATCATCATTTCTTATCCAAATGCTAAGATGCATAATAGGTTCTTAAAGAGTTGATTCCTTCGTATTCCTCATTACTTGAGGGATATTCTTTTGATTGTGAGAGCTTGATCTTCAGTTGCTCCCATCTTGTATTTCTCTTATTATGAGTCAAGCTTCTTTTTGTGTGCACTCTTCCCAGAGTCTATTGAAAGTAATCACTTCCTTCTGGCACACATTCCTCGAATCAATCCCATGATCGTAGGAGGCCATTCAAGGTGGTTATCATAACTTCTACATTCTCCACTTCTTCTTCTATTGCTTCAAGTTGTTCTTTGATTTGAGAGACCCTTGTAAACTATGACTACATGGTCTCTGCATTTTGGATCTTCACATTCTTCAACTGTTTTCTCAAATTCATCTTCCAATTTATCTTCTTCCCTTCAAATAGCTTGGTCAAGAAATTAAAACATCTCTTTAAATGTATTTAGGGAAGACACTTGTGGTATAAGGTGATCCTTCATTGAATCATCAATGATCTTCTTCCCCTTGACCTAGTTCTTCTTGTGTAAGGATTTATCTACATCTCCCTATGGAACTAGAACCTTTCCACTTATATAGGTGTCCAATTCATTTCCTTCAAGAACCACTGAGATCCAATAATTCCATTCTTATAATTTTTCAGTTTCACCAAGTTTGTCATCAAGATGGTGTGACTAGTCATTTAGAAATGAGAACCTCAAATGTAAACAACAAAAGATTATATCTTCTTGATTTGAGGTGTCCATATTGCTTCCATAGCTCACTGATATAGGGTTTGTCAGAGAGGACCTAATTTTCAAAACTTGGAATATTTTGGATCTAATTGTATAGAAAGATAGACCTCTTCAAGGTGAGCTATCCAATGTACTCTTTTTCTGAAAACAATGGAGGGAAGCTCCTAGAACAGGAAGCCCAAGTTTTCCAATTTCATCTATAGAAATTCCTGATACTGTTTCTACATTATCTCTGAAATTACTGGTCCTCTATGTCTATAATTTCATACTAGGGTATCCTAATCTCTTCTTGTTCTAACACCATAGGTTTAATTAGAATCACCAGTTGGGACTTATGAGCAGTTTCCTAAAGTGACCTGTTTCAAGACTGTTCAGCATAGCAAACTTGTATGGACTTCCACGTGTCATTTTTTCATCTTCAGGGTCTAAAACGTTTACCAAAGAAATTACATTCCATTCCCTTTTTGGAAAATCTTGAGAAATTTCATTTGGACCTTTGTAGTCCGAGATATACCGATTATCCCCAAGTGTCCTGTTTGGGGAGGAATCATGGGAGAGGCTTGAAACATAACTTGGAGGAATCATATCTCCTAGAATATAGAGAATTTGAGGCTGAAAATTGGATACAGTGTACATCAAGAATTTACCTTCTACCTATGAATGTTTCAGCGAGCAATACTTCTTCAATCCCAAGATTTAGTGAATGTACCAAAACTACTAGTTTTAGTCTTTTAGGGTTTTTCAAGCTCGGGGTGAAACTAGGGTTTGACTTTCACGGAGTTTCACCCAACCAAAAATATTAACCCAAGTCTCTAAACTTATATTTTGATGAGGAGATTAATCCTATGCCAGACTCATTAAAAAATTTCTCTTCCGTAAGAAGCCCTAATTTCCAGTCGTAAAAACTGAAAATGCCGGGAATCAAATTATGCTTCACCAGAAACATGCACCCTTTAATGGAGAGTCATCCTAGAGCCCTTTTGTTGATGGATTCTGGAGAGAGACCAAGAAATTAAGAATCCATAGCTTCTGTGGATTCATGGTTCTTCTCATGTTAGCTTTGATACCATGTTAGATTTTTATCATTTAAAAAATGTGATCTAGGATCTTATCTCATAGAATAACATGAATAAAAAAATCACAAGAGGTAAGAGACAGAAAGAATTTTCCTTAGGAAACCATAAAAAATAAAACCCTGCAACTTTGTCGGAGATATAATGAGCACTAGTGGCAGCAGTAAAACCCAAAGAGAGAAAAGATGATCTCGACAGTTTCTCTCTCTCTCTCTCTCTCTCTCTCTCTCTCTCTCTCTCTCACTCATGTGCCACAATGAATGAGTGTGTGTGTGATAAATAGAGAGGCTCACTCTCTATTTATATTCTTCATTCACTTAATGTCCACTCCAACAAGTCGGCCACACTTAACAATTACTTATGAGGGCCAAAATCTCTAGGAGAGTCTAATAACCCTAGTGCCCCACAACTGTGGGGACTTTTCCCCCCTGATCAACAAGGAGGGTTAACCTTGACTCAATTTTGGGGACTAATTTCCTGACTTACAATGGAGGGTTAACCTCAATAACTTTATATGACTTGTTTACATTATTGAATCTCCCGATCGAAACATTGGGGCATGAGATGATTCAAATACATTATAGATACTTCCTAGAATAAACATCGGGGTACAATACATAAGATATACAAGTGAATACATTCTAAATTTACAAATACATCAACACATAATGGATGCCCTGGATAGGTAAAATCCTCTGTTTTCACCAATGCTGAAATCCCACAAGAAAAAGGTAAACTATGGCAATCAACTCCACTCAACATATATACAAAAAAAACCAGAAGGAACTTATTATCACACGAGGATGGATAAAACGTCGTTTGGGACCTAAAATAACCGACATTGGCAGACCTTAATGGGCATGCGAGGTGGAAAATTTCTCAGCAGCAACGAATCAAAGAGCCTATTTTTGCTGCTATTATCGATTCATCTCTCAATAAAACACCCAGCAAAGTATATCGACTAAAACAGACAGACCCGATCATGAGTTGCGGTCAACACTCGAAAAAACACCCACAAAATAATACACGGCATAAAAAAAATATCATTAGGTGAAGACTCAAAACCCACCAACTATGAAATCTAAAATATGGAAACCTCTCCATCATAGTGGGCCCAAAAACAATGGTGAAAAATGGACGGTAAATGCGAAACCTTCCTGTCGTTGGAGTATAAAATCAAACAATCATCTCACACAATGAATCAAAAATCATTGACAGAAGCTTGGACTTTCAAAGCAAAGAAACCCCCACTGTTGTGGAAAAAACTTAGGAAGGCCTCCGACATCTCGAATAAAAATGAGGTAAAAAAGAACTCACAAAAAACATCTACTGTGGTGGATAAAAAAACTATGATCAGCCTGTTGTTGCGAAAAAAGTTCAAAAAATATTCCGATGTAGCAGATAAACATAAACGGAAAAAGAAATTTCTCAAAAAGTGAAAGTTATCCACGATATCGGCTCAAAATTAGAAACCCATCCACTATTGTGGATTAAACATTGAAAATTATCTGCTATAGCGGGCCAAAAGACTTTCCCCCTTAGTGTAAAAAACCAACCTTTCTGAACTTCCTCAGGGTGAAACGAAATCATGGATGATGTAATTCAAAGTTCAAAAAAATTTCTAAGTATTAAGAAAGATAAAAATTAAAATGGGGGCCCTAAAAAATGCAAAATATTCTTTGGGGTAATAGATGCACCGGCAACATGACCACAATAGTCTGGTCATGTCTACCATATACTCTTTTTGTTGTTGAAACAAGCTCCCCTCCTGGATATTTTTTAGGACAACAACATAGAAATGGTCAACTTGATTTGTGATCCTAATCCTATAGTGCAAATATGAGCTGATTTAGCTTAAGGTTGCCTCATATAACACATGAGCATGTTGACTTAAATCATCAGGAATTTTATTTTCCTTTCCCTTTATATACTTTAATTCGAAATGGTACTTTATAAGGAAGGACAACAATATGGCCTACCTCAAATTTAGATCTAGATGGTATAAAAAATAATTGAGACCCATGTGGTCTATACTAAAAATAAACTTCTTCCCCATAAGGTAGTTCCTCCACATCTTTAAGGTCCAGATAATTGCAGCTAGATCAAGATCAGGGGTGGGATAATTTTGTTTTTGTTCCTTTAAATTTCATGACTCATAATTGGTCACACAGTCATTCTGCATGAGGACTCCCTCAAGTCCTTCCTTTCTTGCATCTGTGTAAATGACGAAATCCCCATCGTGATCCGCAATTTGTAGTATCGGTGCAGTAGTTAAAAGCTACTTAATATTCTAAAAACTTTCCTCGCACTTGGTTGTCAATAAAAATGTGTTTTCCTTCTTTTGTAAGGAGTTCATGGGATAGGAAATCCTGAAAAGTTATCGATGAAGTTTCGATAGTAACCCACTAATCCAAAAAATGACCTGCTATCTATGACACGGGTAGGGGTAGGACAATACTTTGTGGATTTAATATTTTTTGGGTCAGTGACTATCCCCTTTTCGAAAATGATGTGAGCTAGCTACTATATCTGTGGTTTGTAAAAATCAAATTTACTAAACTCAGCGCAATGATGGTGTTCCCATAACAACCGTAGTACTATGCAGAGATGCTTCTCATGTTATTTTTTACTCTTAGAGTAAACTACTATGTTGTTTATAAAGACCAATACAAATATATATAGGTATTTAGTGAAGATATTGTTCAACATGAACATAAAATTTGTTGGTGCATTGGTTAACCCAAAAGTCATTACTACAAACTCATAATAGTTGTATCACGTTCGAAAGGTTGTTTTATGTATGTCTTCATCGCAGATATGTACTTGACGGTATCCAGATTGTAGGTCTATCATTGAAAATATCATGGCTCCTCTGACTTGATCAAACAAGTAATTGATTCTAGGTAGTGTGTAACGGTTATTGAATGTCATCTTGTTAAGTTGGTGGTAATCGATGCACATCTGCATTGTATCATCCTTCTTCTTTATGAAAAGTATAGGTTCTCCCCAAGGGGACACACTCGGTTAGATATAACCCTTCTCAATCAACTCATGTAACTGTAATTTGAGCTCCACCAATTCTTGTGTGCTCATGTGGTATGGGGATTTTGATGTCGGTACTGACCCTGACGTCATATCCATTAAAAAATATAAGTCTCATTTTTGTGGTAATGACGATATTTCCTCGGGATATACATCCTTAAAGTACATGAAAACTAGAATGTCCTCGATGCATTGTTATCTCTCACCTTCTACAACCTTGATGTTTACTGCAAACATTTTGCATCCCTCCTTTATACACTTCTTTGCTTATAAGGTAGATATATGTCTAACGGAATACATCTTATGTATTCCTTAAATCTTTGTTGGATTCCCTTGGATATTTGTACACAATATTAACTTGTTTAGGAAATCAAGAATGACAAGTTGCTATTCCAGCTAGTCCATGCCGATAAGTACATCGTACAATCCTAACAGTAATATATTCAAATCTATTCTCGTGGGAGAACTATTCAAGTTTACCTCACAGTGTCTCACTATTTCTCAAACCTTTCTTTTTGTATCAGTGGCTAATTGTACCATCCATGGTTTCTCATGTTTTACTCTCTCTAGTTTACATGTTTCAACAATATTGAGTGATATATAGCTTTATCAAGCACCCGGATCAATAGAAATTGAAATAGAAGTGTCTGAAACCTTACCTTCTATTTCAAACATAATTTTCTGATATTCTGCTTATCAGCCATCAAGTCTTGCATAGATCCTCGATGTCCTAGACATGTCTTCTACCATTAGGTATTCCTGTAGATTATGCAAGGCTCCACCGGTCTTGTTTGGACAATATCTGGAATTATGGGGTCCTTGGAATTTCGAGCAACTAACCTGCAGCAGGGAATCCTTGGCTCTTCTATTTGTTGTTGGTCGGTTGGTATTTGGTGAAGGCACGTTCAGATTTGTTCCTGTCTTGTTGAAGTTTTTGTTGGATGGAAAATTGTTATGTTTTTTGTAGGGTGGTGGTTGAAAACCAGGTTCGCGGTTGTCCACGAAGGTCCTAGAATTGTCTCAACTTCTACATATGTTATCCTTCCTAATTTTTCCATGCTCATAACAAAGACTAGATTTGTGTAAGGTAGCATCCAATGTTTTGGGTATGTCAAACCCAATTCTCTCTCACAAATTGGGAGGAATACATCCTAGAAAAATGTTGTCACATCTTCATTTCTTATTCCTTTATGTAAGGAACATAATCTAACATACCCAAAAATATGTTAATGAATGCATCCATGGTCATGGAGTTCATCCTTAATTCATGAAATTCTTTCACTTTCCTATCAAATAATATCTCAGACATGTATTTCTTCTAAAATACTCTACTAAAATTACTCTATCTGATTTATTTTACTTTACCTTCTTCGGTATGCTTTAGGTATGTCCACCATCTAGCTACTTTGCAATTTAAATTATAGGTGGCTAGACGGGATTTCTTCATCTCTCTCCCCAGTATTTATCTCTCCTTCAAAGGTTATGGATTTTATCTTTCGAAATTTTCCTTAGAGGTTGGCATAATTTTTTTTCCTCTTTTTGTAAGGAGACAATGAATTATCACTAGAAATACTGTGATGATATCTTTGTGAAATATCAGGTGTGTTCTTTTCTTCCCCCCCTTCCCTTGGGCTACTGGCCCATTTGTGATGATTCTTTTATTTAGTTTTATTGGTTGAATGGGTAGGTTTTCCATGAAGGATTCATTCATTCATGTTCTGAAGAAAATATTCATTGATTTCTTGCTGCTCTTTCCTTTCATTTATATTGTCATCTTGGAATCTGTGTATGTCTACTTGCAGAATCTGTATGGTTTTCATTAGATCATAATTTAATTCTACCACCAGTTCTTCTTATCGTGTTGGGCAATTCAAATTTCCTTATAGGATGTTGTCTTCTTCTGTATTCATGATCTATACTATTATTTTAGATCTTGCAATTAAAACATTTAGTAAGAATAATTTTATGTTAGTTTAAATAAAAATTTTAAATACAGTTTTGAAATCCTTATTTCTATAATAAAAGTTTGGTAGAGCCCATTAGGTCTGTTAGTGTTTGAATATGGGCTCTATTACCACTTCTAATGTCCCTAAAATTCATAAATAAAAAAATTCTAGGCTAATAAAAACACCTATATCTTAAAGACATCTCTCATTTTTAATGCAGAATAAAAACTTTATTAAGAGAACTAAACGTAAGTTCTGTCTATTGTTTTCTTTGTGTTTTTTTCCTGCATGATGATTCTGTCTATTTACTACTATACTCTTTGATGTGCTTGTAATTTACTTTTCTGGTATATTTTAATTATTGACACCGTTGATACATTGTTTTATGTCTTACTTTCATTTTACATGCATTTAATTATTTATTGTTCATTATGAAGAGGCTGACTTACCTCTATATGTGAAGGGGTCGAGTGGCAGCGATTATTTCATGTAAATGTCCACTCAAAAAAGTAATTTTCCTATGCTAGGGGGTCTACTCAGTTCATTCGAAACTAATGCATGTCTTCCTATTCTTCTACAAGTGAATTCAACTATGAACCTAAGATTGTGAACATGACAGAACTGAGTCCAGGCATCTACAACTATTGTGACCTAACCAATGCTATTCCTATGTTAAAGTATAAAAGAGAAAAAAAAGGTCCTAATCCTAACACATACAATGTAACTATAGTATTAGGGTTTATACATTGGATAGTACTATCTGTATGCATGTTTGAAAAACTATGGTGATGAAGGTTTTAAATCTTGTTTGTAAATATTTTATGTTTTTACTTTAATTTGGAGGTTTTATGCTATGGCATATTTTATGCCATCAAAACTATGGCATAAACCTATGTAAATAGCAATATAAGAGGGTTTATGACTATGCAAAAGGGAAACACAATGGTGGCAAAGAGCGTAGAGCCAAAATTTAGGCCTATGGGTTTTGATCTGCATGAAGGTGGCGGTCAGGTTAGCACAGTGAATGCACCTTGGTTTGTGTGGTTTGTATGCCTTATTTATTTTTTTAGGGTTTGAATGGTCCTTCATTTGGTATTCTTTTTTGTTTGTGGGGATTTCTCACACTCTAGGTGGGAACTGTGCATACTATGCAAAGAAACCAGGTTTCCATTAAGAACGTTTGTAGGTATACCACTATCTGTATGATTTCACCTTTGATTTTTTGTTTTGTTTTACAGTCTTCACATACATATGAACCAACACAAATGGATTTGAACCCAAAATCTAATGACATCAGATGGAAAGTACTATTTTATCGGATTGCAATGATGAAATGTACTTTTTTTCTCATTTGTTTTTGTATCCTTGAAGCATCATCAGTTTTTTTAACTTCATGGTCAGTTTTTCAACAAGTATTGTCATTTTTTAAGCAATGACATGGTCATCATATTTGAGACAAAATGCCACTGTATTTGCGACAGAAGGTCATCATATCTGGGACGAGGTCAGCCTATTTTTTTACAATATTATAAAGGCTTATTTGCAATGGTAAGTAGGTTGATATCGTTGGATATTTGATGACAGTGAAATTTGAAAATATATAAATTACAAAACATTCTAACATGTTTCCTATAGAAATGACAAACGGTTTGCGAAAATTATTCATTCCTTAATGGACGGTTTGAGGAATTGTTTTATTCTTCAATGACACTGAAATTTAAAAATATATAAATTACAATACATTCTAACGTGTTTTCTCTAGAAATGATAGATGGTTTGCGGAAATTATTTATTCCTCAATGGACGGTTTGAGGAATTGTTTTATTCTTCGATGATCGGTTTGTGGAATTATTTTTTCTTCGACAAACTTTTTCCAGAAATTTTTTATTCTTCAACAAACCACCATTTACGAAAATAGTGATGTATGGAACTTGATTTTTTAATATTTTCGATAGTCTTCATTCAGGAAGTTTGTGACAAAATGTGAAATAGCAATATTCCTTATCCAAACGAACAAAATGGACAATTTCTTACTAGACTATGGGATGTAGCGAAAATAAGGGGTTATGGGAAATGTTATTGTCCATGTACTCAATGCAGGGGCTTTAAGAGGGTAAGAATATTCATTGCAAAATCCACAAAACATTGTAGGGAAAAATGGACACACTAAGGGGGAGAATGAATATCCTCCATTTGTAAGTTTAGCATTATAAAGTTTTTTATTTTTTTGCTTTGGTAAATGTATGTATTATTTTAATATTTCCTATATTAACTTATATCTATTGATGTATTCATGTATTTATAAAGGAAATAAATCCTATAGCATATCGTCTAAAGGAAGTTCTTTCAAAATAAGTACCGAATGAACATGTAGCACCTATGCTTAATGGGGAACAAGTGAATGATCATATTGAAGAAGATGATCATACTGATAACGTAGTTGAATATGATGGTACAAATACATTGATCCATGATTCATTTAAGGTTATAATGGATGATGATGATGACGATGATAATGAAACTACTAATGAATTTCATGATGTTCACGATATGCCTCTTCTTGAGAAGGCATACAAACCCCTTTATGAAGGCTCGAAAACAAATATTCTCTCTGCTATATTGTTGATAATGAACTTGAAGGTGATGAATGGTCTTTCAAACATATCAATCAGATGGATGTTAAGGTATGTAAAATAATCTATCACATATATATGATCGTGATAAAATTTATCTTTATTCCTATAATAATTGTATTATTAATTCATAATTCAAATTAATACAGATGAAGTCTATTTCGTTAATATTATTTATATATTATATTAGCTCTATTTTTATTTTTATTTGATGTAGCTTGATAGATAAATTTTTGTTACCACCATCAAATATTTTACCTCGCACATATGAAGATTTATTTTTCATCATAAAATATATTGGAATGCATCATGAATTAATTAATGCATGCCCCAATGACCATGTTATATATTATAATCAACATGAATTTGCAACAGAATGTATGGAATGTCATATAAGTAGATGTCGAACATATCAAGTAACAAAAAAGGTGCCTCACAATGTTCTTTGTTATATTCCCATAATTTCATGTTTGCAATGACTGTTCTTTGTTATATGTTCCACTTTAATTGCATTTAATTATATGAAGTAATTAATATAGTTTATATATAACTTTAATTGACATAGATATTTGATATCTGTGTATTGTAGGTCTTCAGACAAAGGGAAATTTTTCCTATTCATATTGTGGTCGTGAGATAAAAAATAATCACTAAAAAATATTAAGAAATGAGGTATTTAATGAGTATAGGAATTTCCTCTCTAAGAATCAGAAGTATATAACAACTGGAAAAAATATTTCCAATGGGAAGTAAGAGACTGCATTAAAACTCCGAAGAATGATACCTCATCTTTGGAAGATGCAATATAGTAGAAATTGTCAAGCTGGTACATACGGATCATCATATATGAATTTTTATGTATTTTTGTATTGTGTGATGTTTACTCTAGTGGACATAACTGATTTCTATAATTTATTTATAAAATAATATTTATGATGTATGTCATCATCATGAAGAAATTAATGTGATTCTACGAGGGATGAAAATTTATCCTATACAATTCAACAGGTTTCCCTACTATGAGCATCTACAGATTGCTCATCTATTTTATAAAATGCATATTTGAAAGAATGTGACAGAAACATTATGCCGACTATAGGAGCTAAGGAGCGAGAAAGATAAAATTGTGAAAGTTTGTGAAGACATTCAAGAACAACCATGCAATGAAAGACATCATTTAGTTTCATAGCAATGGGAACCAAATTAATATAAACTAAATTCCATGGATATTTAGGGAGTAGCAAAGTAATGTATTAAAATAAGTAATGCAGAAAATTAAATTTCCCACTAGATTTTGTGATAACTTGAAAAATATCATAACAAAGAAATCTTATTTTTCGGGGGTCAAATGCATGATTTCCACATCTTCATGAATGCAGTTATTATTTTTATGTCCATATAATTTTTTTGCATTTTATTACATAAATTTGTTATTTTGTTTGTCTACCCTTTGTTTAAAAAATGACTTGGTTTGTATATTGATGCATTATGTTCTACCTCCCTCTCTCCCATACAATTTTGACAACAATGTCAAACAAGTTATATATAATCTTAGGAACTACACGAGGTAAATAGCGATTATTGCATGTGCTTAGTGTTTCTTTAAGTCCTCATATAATTTATATTTGTTTATTGTGCACTAATTCATGTTATGTAATTTAATTTTTTTTTTTGTTAAATATTGTTATTGCTTTGCGTCACTTGTAGATGGTTTTCATATAAATAAATCCATAAAGAAGATATAAAGCATTAGAGGAGAGAAATTCCTTGTCTCCTGTGTGAAATGAAAAAGCCTCTACCTTCATAATTTTCAATGCACAAGAACAATACCTCATACACCGGGTTCATGAGATCGAATTGTGTGGACTTGTGCACTCAAGGTCCATGTGGATGGTTGAGAGGCAGTTGAAATTTATGAAGGGTTTGGTTAGACAATGAGCATGTGCTAAGGGTTCTATGATGGAAGGATATATGGTATACCAAAACATGTTGTATGTTAGTGAATATATTCCTAATTTAGCATCAAATCTCAATTTACATCGCATTTGTGATCTGGTCTCCAATAACAATTTTGAAGGGGATCACCTGAAGAGAAAAGGTAGATCGAGGAAGGTGAAAGGTAATTATTAGATAGTGGATGTTAACTAATATAATACATTTGGTTGTTGACTTATATGTATATATATTATACATATTCTAATTCCATATTCAATTTATTGCATCAATTAAGAGCATATACTTTGTTCATAAAATTTAAATTTGTCTTGAATTTTAATGTTTATTGTCATGAAGCAGTTGATCGAGAGTGCAATGCAATTCATTTATACATCGTAGACAATATTGACTAGATAAAGGTATGGATTGAATTATGAGAACAATCAGGTCATGGAATATCATGGGAAGGTGTGGCTTCATTGGTAAAAGCAGCACATCGCAATGGAGATACAAATCTTACACAATGCGAAATCGATTTAGCATATGGTTTAAAAGATAAACAGGAAATCGTATTAATCAATCACTCTAATTCTTTTTTTTGCAGATTTCATTTTGATGTACATGTTGTTCTTTTCCATGCATAGCTACATAAACATGAACTTAATCATAAATATTTAATCATTACGTAATATTTTTGTGTATTGCTTGTTGTAGTTAAAACACCACAAGTCTATGGTCTGCAATGGTTGTAGATATCGCATCAAAAAATTGGATGAGACAAAGAAAACATCATATTGTGGGATATCTGCAGTCTTATAGGTGACCAATGTTTCATCTAGAAGTGACAGACATCCAAAACTCTCAAAATATCGATAATATGGGTATTTTAAAGATATTCTTCAGTGTGACTTTAAATTTTTCAAGGTAGCTCTATTCATTGTCAAATGGTACAGGCTATGATTGAATCATCGTGATCATGATAGAACTATTATTGAATATGATAATTGATTTACCATGGTAAATAAAAGGTTGTTTGAGCCAAGAATGGACCCCTATGTTCTTCCAGGCCAATGTGAACATGTATTTTACTCGTAGGTTCCAGGTAAAGTGGGCTAGTCATTTGTTGTGAGACATGATCTAAGGGGAATGTCAGTAAAGTATAACCTAGAGGATGGTAATGAAGAGGGTATTCTGGAATAAGAAGATGATGATGAAGAGCATGATTAACATTATTTAGATGATCATGATGATCCAGAAGAAGATGTACAAAAATTAGTTGAATCATATGATGTAGCAAACAATTCCCATGAAGATTTTATCGACGGTGACATGATTATCGTAACTGACTTATATGATGATGATGATATGTCCAATCCTTGAAATTTTGACTCTAGATTTGATGATATGGATGATGAGTTCGATGATGACTTGGATAAAGAAGATGATGAATTCTATTGAAGAGTAACTATTTAATTATAAATATTATTTTATCTTATTTGATTTAAAAGGAGTTACTAATATTAATGAGATCATATATTTATAGATAGGAGAAAATACAAGTCTAAAATAATCCGAGACAAGTATCCGAATATTTGAATATTATTATATAATTTGATTTGCAAAATCAATTAATTTCATCAAATTGAAGATATAAATCTATGATGCATTTTATTGTAGTTGAATAGATCAAGATCATTTTGGATTTGCAAATATATGATTCCAACAGATTTTACAGTGGGACTGTTTCTGCATATGATATGAAAGAAAGTAAATGTAGGAGCAGAGAAAACAATATTTATTGTTGTGAACAATGTGCTTCCACCTACTCGTAAGTTAAATCTTATCAATTTTAATTTGGTTTTGGATATATTTGCAGCTAATATTGTTTTCCATTTTATTTTTCAATACTTAAATCTAGTGTCTTTATCATCATGATCATAATCATATGCTACATGGGGCCAACATTGAATTTTTTATGTATGTGTCTGATTGGTATGAAATTTGGTATGGTTAAACTAGACACATGTATTCAGGGTGTGGGAGGGTCCCCAGACTCAAACAACATCATCTTCATCCTCTTCATTATCATCGTAATCATCATCACCAACATCATCATCAACATCATCATTATCATCATCATCACCATCCTCATCATTATCATCACCATCATCATCCTCGTCAACATCATCATCAACGTCATCACCATCATCATCGTCATCATCTTCATCATTTCATATGAGATCAACAAGGTGATCACCAACTTCATTAGGATGATATTTGTGAACTAATTCATCATCATAATATATGTGAATGAATGCATTATCATATTCACTATCAAACATGTTCATCACTAACAAATTGAGCAACAAAAACCATACCTTTAAATTAATTAATGTGCTACGTGGGACCAACGATGAAATTTTTTATGTATGTGAGGGGGTGGTGTGAATTTTTGCATGGTTAGAATAAACACATGCATTGATAGTGTGGGGGGGATTCTAGACTTAAAAATCATCCATCATCATGATCATGATCATCATGATCATCATCATCATCATAAACGTCATCATCATCATCATCATCATAAACGTCATCATCATCATCATCAACACTATCATCATCATAATCATCAACAACATCATCAACATCAACATCATCATCTTCGTCTTCATCGTCATCATTTTTTTGAGATCAACATGGTCATCACCATATTCATCATCATCATCATCATCATTGTGATCATCATCAGCATCATCAACATCATGATTATCATCATCATCGTCATCCTCATCAACATCATCAACATCATCATCATCATCAACGTCGTCATCATCAACATCATCATAATCATCATCAACATCATTAGCATCAACATCATCATCATCATCATCATCAACAACAACAACAACATCATCATCATCATCATCATCTTCATCAACAACATCATCAGCGTCATCAACATCATCATCATCATCATTATCATCATCATCTTCATCATTTCATATGATATCAACATGGCCATCACCATCTTCATCATCATCATCATCATAAATATCGTCGTCGTCATCATCATCAACATCAACATCATCAACATCATCATTGTCATCAACATCCTCATCATCATCATCATCATCATCATCATCATCATCATCCTCATGCTCATCATCCTCATCCTCAACATCATAATAGTCATGAACTAATTCATCATCATCTTCATTGAAAAACATGTACGTGACTAACAAATCCTACAACGAAAACCATACCTATAAATTAATTAATGTGCTACGTGGGGCCAACGATGAAATTTTTTTATGTATGTGTTGGGATGGTGTGAAACTTGGCATGGTCAGACTAGACAAATGCATTGATGGTGTGGGAGGGTTTCCAAACTCAAACATCATCCATCATTGTCATCATCGTTATCGTCGTCATAATCATTTTCATCATCGTCATCATCATTGTCATTATCGTCATCATTATCATCATCATCATAATCATCTTCATCATTTTATATGAGATCGACATGGTGATCACGATTGGGCACCCTATATGCAAGGTAATTAAATCCTACATACAGAGTGTTCAATATAAATTGTCAACCCGGGGAAGTCTCTTATTTCAAGGATAATGCGCACTATATATGCTTTAAGCACTAAGTAACTGATGCTGTAAATGAATGACCCTACTTTCATGTTCATCCTAACTCATCCCATAATCTACTTAATCTAGCTTACCTTATTAAGAATGCAATCACAAATACCTTCTTACAGTCCTTAATCTAGAATTAAAAGATTCAGGAAATAGACATCTACACTAGTTTTGCATAAAGTTAAATGCTCAATTACCAAGTGATCTAAAGATCCATCTCAACTATCTTTATTCGATTTAATCTAGGAATTCAAAGTGCAGGAATTAATTTCTACAATTATAAATGTAAAGGAATAAACTGCAAGGATATAAAGAAAACAACAATTGAAAGAACTAGGGATGAACAAGGCTATCACAGCTATCACATTGTTGCATAAGAGAAATTTAACCTACACAGCCAACTGTCACACCACACCACTGCAGTTTACAGAGGATGCAATTACTGATCATTCAAATGAACAAACAAAAAATCGATGATTGTTGCAGCTCACTATAAATAAATGAATTTATCATAAAATTCAAACCACACAATAGAATGGTGATCCAAGGGACAAGCCAACTCATGCAAATAAATCTCACAAAGCAAGTTTTGTTCCTCAAAGTTAGTTTCCAGAAATGTTTCCAAGAATTTAGTTGAGGTTTCTATTGCATACAGTCTCCTTGATTTTATAGCCCTTAGTTTAAACAGAATGAACTACTCAAATAAAAACATAGGGTAAGAGGATAATGGTACTCTGGTACCCAACAATTCCTAAGAAAGAGTATATAGTTGAACTTTCAACCACCTGCATGGATTTGAACTTTTTCAGCTCCTTTAGCTCCTTCTATCTCTCTTCCTAAAGGATTTTTCGGATCATGAGTTCTTCTTCCCATATTTGCTTCAATTCCCTGATGGTCGTTCTATGTTCAACAAGGGAAACCATCCCTTCTTGATACCTCTCCACCTGACTCCTCCACTTCCTCGCTTCTATTCTTAGGATTGAGATTTATTTTGTTAGCCTTTGGATTTCTTCATCTTCAGCAAAGTTCTTCATTATCAGAATCCAAATTAACAAAAATTTTAGGAAGTTGACTTGATATCTTATCATCTAATGTTCCAATTTGAACATCCTGTACTACCTGCATGGATACTTCTGTAATCGCTTCTGAGGATGTTGGTTCTTGTGTAACATCACCCCTTCCTTGAATTTATCCTACAACAACTTCAACCCTAGGTGGCTCCGAAAAAACTTCTAGGGATACTAGTTCTTGTGTAACAACATTGTCTTCTTGGATTTCTCCTATAGCAACCTAAACAGTTGATTGTGAAGGTGTTGATTCTTGTGTGACAACCTCTTCCTAAATTTTTATCTCCCCATCTTCCTGTTCGCCAACTGTAGCTTTGACATGGGGATGAAAGGCTAGTGGTTCTTGTGTAACAGAGCCTTTCCCTTCTATTTCTTCATGTCGTTGGGGTTGTAGAGTTGCTTCCATGTCTTCTGTAATATGGAGCTGTTCTTTGAGGATTTCAGTTTCCCCCGAGGATTATGATTGCATTTTTTCATCCTCTCCTAAACCCAAATTAGGAATTATATCCATTTCAAGATTGATTTCTTCTTGCTGATTGAGAATCTCCAGAGAAATTTCTAGGGATGTTGGTTCTTGTGTGACAACATCCTAGTTAACTTCCTCATTTTCCTGCTGTTGGGGTTCCATTTCTATTAATTATGTGTCCAGAGACAGTTTAGGAGTCACAGTGTAGACTTCTTCATTAAAATCAGGAATATTTTCATCCTTTGATTGATCTACCCCAATTTGGGTGGCAACTTCAACAAGAATATTCAAGGATGTTGGTTCTTGTGTATCAGAACCCTATTCAACTTCATAATCATCTTGCTGCTCGGGTTCCATTTCTATTAGTTTTGTACCCTGAGATAGTTCAAGAGTCATGACACAAACTTCTTTAGTAAAATTAGGAATAATTTCATCCTTTGGTTTATCTTCCCCAATTTGGGTGGCAACTTCAACAGGAATATTTGAAAATGATGGTTCTTGTGTATCAAGACCCTGTTTATCTACTACTTCCCTTTGCTGAATTTGCTCTTGGAGAGATTCACCATCCTTCCAATCATATTGTCCTTCTTCTTTTGGCTGTGACTATAATTGTTCATTTTCCCCCTTTTTGTACTAGGGATCATTTCTGCATCCCGCACTTCTATCTTTCGTGCTTCTTGTCCTTGTTCTTCCACAACTGCCGGTATGGGTTGTTGTGTCACAAAAGAATGAACTATGACTTTGTATCCTGACTGGTTAAATATTTCCCCACACACAGGGAAGACCACTCTTTCTTCCTCCTCACCATCCTCGGTAGGAGGTGATCCTTCTAATCAGTCTGCAGCTTCAACTGTTGTGTGTAGCTTCCTGCATGCTTCCTTCCAATTTTCTAGTCCTTTCCAAAGTGATTGTACTTCTTCTTTTAACAGACCATTTTCATAAAAATTTCACTCAATTTGAGGTTCTTCTGCATTCGATTCTTGTGGGGCATCATTTGCTTTGGGTCTCAGAATGGGGAATTCAATCTGTGCTTCTAGGGTTTCCCATCTTTCCTATTCTTTTTCAACTTCTGTAACTAAACTGGTTATTTCTCTTCTTATTGGTGGTGATGCCTGTATATATTTTTTCGATCTCCTTCTTTTCTTTCATGGTACATGAATCTCTAGATTTACAGCTGATGTGGAAGGGATATCTTCTATCTCATCATTTTCCTATTCTTCTTTAATTAGAGTTCCCCCCCATTTAGGGGAATATTCAATGGTCAACACATCTAGGTTTCCTTCTATTATTGTTGCTCTAACATCCTCAGCTTTAGCTATCATAGAATCTAATGCCGCTCTAGCTTCAGCCTTTGTTGTCAAAGCTTCCATATTATTTAATCTCTCCACAGGGTTTTGTCTTGCATTTTCCTCTAATTCTTCTACTTGGTCATCTGATTGATCATCTGATCTAGTCTCATCTTCCCCCACAACTAAATTGAAGGGAATATGATCCTTCTATTGCTGCTCATCTCCCCCCAACTCTACATTTGCATGCTCCTCTTGGTTTTAAACAGCCCCCAAGAGTACAGGTACTTCTACTTCTACCTCTATTGGAACGACAGGAAAAAGGGCGGGTTCCTGATTTATCTGAATTTAACATGTGAATTGCTCCCAAGTTTGGTTCCTTTGAGCTAAGGCCCTTAAAATTATTAATTTGATTAGGCCATGGTGGGTGAGGGAGGGGTTTGGATGCTTGTTTTTTCTAACAAACCCCACCATATGGTGTAGGTCATTAAATAGATAAAATGGAATGTTCAGTAAGGCCTTATGGTGTAGATGAAACAATAGAGAAAATTCATAATAAAAAATAGTTTGATACATACCTTCACAGGTGATATACTTCTTGAGGAAAACTGATACTTGATCCCATGGCTGAGGTAGTAACTGCAATGCTATCCCTCTCCTTGACCGATGAATTTGCTCTGACTCTATCATAAAATGTTGTACTGTAGTAGAATTAGGGGTTCTTCAACCAATGAGGCTCTTCCCACCAGAGGAAGGTAGTTGAATTATACTGCCATTGCTTTAGAGACTTCTATACGTAACCCCCTAACCTCTCAGTGGGTTTCTGTAAGATTTAAGGCCAATTGTAGAGTTGTCTCTCGATGAAACCCATTCAGGCATTGGAAGAATTCAGCCCAGGCCACAGCTTCAAAAAAAGCAAAAACTTTAGCATTTCTTCTCAGTTCTCGTGTATTTGAAGGTTCATGTCGAGATTGGATACCAATGTTTGTTTTAATTCAAAATGATTTATTAGTCCAATAGATTACAAGTCCCGACAATGGAGGTTAAAGCATAGAGTATGTGTGAACATTTGAGAGTGGAGTTGGGTAAATTTGGAACGTTAAGAGCATGGAAATGTTTGGAAATTTAGCCCAAATTAGGAAAGATGGATAAGCTTAAATGGCCACTAATTCATACGAGTGGACAATTAATGGTATGCAAGTGTAATAATGGGTGCATAAAGGAAGGTATGATTAATGTTGTCAAATCTAGTTAACGCAGTCAAGTAAATAATTGGAAGGATACCTTCGAAAATATGTGATGAATGGTGACCTCTGAGAATATTAAAGCATGTGAAGTGTAGCCATTTAAATTTGATCATTATTATAGGCATGTTGTAATGAATTTTTCTCCTGGTGGACCAAAACCATCTTGTCAATCTTACCTAAAACATAATGAAATCTATGAAGTAAATCAGAATTGCGGTAATCAGGAATTGGGGCCAAATATGGAGGAATCATGAAACAAGGTTACAAAGAGTTCTACCAATATTGGAGGAGTCATAGCCACGGTCCATAGAGAAATAAAACATTTTGGCAGAGTCGTAGCCGTGAATCATAGAAAAATCAGCCAGTTTTGGTGGAGTCGGAGCCACCAGAAAATGTAAAAATGGTAATAATGGAAGAGGTAAAGGTGGGAAATATTGAAATGGTGTCGCAGTTGCCAAAAAGGTTTAAAAAAATGAGCAGAATTTAAACAAAGTCATAGCCATGTGGGACAAAAAAAGGCATTAAGTTACGGTGTCGCAGCTATGGGGAACGGGCTAAAGGGCGGTATTTTACAGTGTTGTAGCTGTAGAAAAATGGAAAAAGAGGTAAAGTTTTACGGTGTTGCAGGTGTACGAATGGGGTAAAGGGAAGTATTTTACGATGTTGCAGCTACAGAAAAATAGAAAAATAGGCAAAGTTTTACGGTGTTGCAGCTGCAAAAATAGGGTAAAGGGTGGTATTTTACGGTGTTGTGGCTGCAATGAACTGTTCAAGGAGTTTTATTCTGATGCAGGAAGTTACAAAATGATGACCGTGGTCATTAGGCACAATCATGACCATTTATCCTTAGGCACATCCCTGCACATATTCTTTTAAAAAAAATGGATCAAGTGCAAAAGAAAACGATAAAAATAATAGTAAAAATATCAATTTATTTATGTACAGAAATTTATGTAATATTTACAGTGATTATCTAAAGATTGACACGGGAAGAGAAAGATTCATGCCATTGTTCTAATTGGTATTGTCATCAATGGTTACCAGGTGAACTATACCATTATCAAATATTATATCTACCAGGTATGGGTGCAACCATCTTGTGCGTAACTTACCCTTGAAGTCCCTTTTGAATCTTGAATCCTATAATAATGCCCAGTCTCCTTCATGGAAGACTTTCTTTTTAATGAATCGGTCGTGCCAATTGAATCTTTGTTGTTGGGATAATATTGTCTGATCCACAGCAGCTAAACATTTCTCATCAAGTTCATTCAATTGATTCAATCTTCTCTTTTAGGTGTCAGTCACATCTAAGTTTACCTCTGTAGTTTTTCTCAAAGTCTTGATTTCAAGTTCAATGAGGAAGACAGCACTTTTCCATACACCAAGTCATAAGGAGAGAAACCTGTAGTATTGTGCCAAGTAGTATGATATTCCCACAATACTTCTAGAAGTCTATAAGCCTAGTCTCTACGATGGCTCCTGACCATTCTGGTAAGGATGGATTCAATAACTTTGTTAGTACTTTTTACCTGGCCATTGGCCTAGGAATGGTATAGTGAATCTATTCAGTGTTGAATATGGTACTTCCGTAGAAAAGATTCAAATTGATGCGATAGAAATTGAGGTCCTCCATATGTAACCACTTCCTTGGGTACTCTTAAACGAGTAAATATTTCACCATATATAAAATTGATCATAGCCTGGTCATTGGCTTTCAACAAAGCCAGAACTTCTACCCATTTCGTCATGTAGTTGGTACAAACCTAGATGTAGGATTTCTACCTGGAATAATGGTTGATAGGGCCAAAAAAATCTAAGGCCCATCTATCAAAAGGTTCAACCACTAGTTGTGGTTGAAGAGGCATTTGATCCAATCTGTTAGGTAGGCCCATCCTCTGGAAGCTATCACAAGATTCGACATATTTTTTTGCATCCCTGAAAAGGGTCAGCCAATAATAGCCCACTCTCAGTGCTTTGTGTCCTGTCCTCCTATCTGCAAAATGTCCCCCACAAGGCTTATCATGGAAGGCCTTCAGAATATGGAATATTTCATCTTCTCTTACACATATTCTGATCTCAAGATCAGGGCCTATGTAGAAGAGATGACTATCTATCCAAGAATACTTGTGGCTTTGTTGAATGATTTTCCTCTTTTCTCTTTTTGACAAATGTGTTGGAATCTTCCCTGCAGCCAACTAGTTAGCGACATATGCATACCAAGGGGAATGAGATGAAACTGCAAATAAGTGTTCATATGGAAAAGAGTCCTCAACAAGAATATTATCATCATTGTTAGTAAAATGAGATAAGAAATCAGCGACAACATTTTCTTTTCTAGGTATGGCTATAATGGTGATATCAAATTCCTGTAATAAAAACAAACATCTACTTACCTGAGCATTTGTAACAGGTTTATTCATTAGATACTTAATGGTTGAGTGGTCAGTGTGCACAAAGGTAGGATATCCATTGATATAATGTCGAAATTTCTTAATGGAGTAAAAAATGGCTAAAAAATCCTTCTCGGTAACAATATAATTAAGTTCAGCAGGGGCTAATTTTTTGCTAATATAATAAACTACATAAGGTGCTTGACCATCCTGTTGTCCTAAAGCTGCTCCAATGGTGGTGTCAGAGGCATTTGAAGAAATGTGAAAGGGCAGGGCCCAATTGGGCCCTCTTATGATGGGAGCTGCGGATAACTTCTCGTTAAGTTTAAAAAACATTGTCTAGCATGCCTCATTCCATGTAAATTGCACATACTTCATTAACAATGAAAACAAAGGAGAGGCAAGTTTGGAATATTTTTCGATAAATCTTCTGTAATATCTAGCATGCCCTAAGAAACTTCGCACTTCTTTTTGAGTTCCATGAGTAGGTATATTTTTTATTACCCTGATTTTAGAGGGGTCTACCTGGATACCATCAGCAGAGATAAAATACCCCAACACTACCCCTTCACTCATCATCATATGGCTCTTTTCAATGCTCAAAGATAGCTGGGTTTGCTCGTAGTGTGTTAAAACCTTTTCCAAGTTTTTCAACGCTTCTTCAAAGTGTTTTCCATAAGGAGTAAAATCATCCATGAAAATTTCCATACTATGATTAACCAATTCTAAAAAGATTCCAATCATAGCTCTTTGAAATATGGTTGGTGCATTGCATAAGCCAAAGGGAATTAATCCGTATGCAAAAGTTCCCTAGGGATAGGTGAAGGTAGTTTTATCCTAGTCTTCAGGAGTAATCTCGATTTGATTGTACCTGCTAAACCCATCTAGGAACGAAAAAAAACTTCTTCTCCGATAAGGTGTCAATTACTTGATTGACGAAAGGTAGGGGAAAGTGATCTTTCTGTGTTGCCTTGTTAAACTCTCTATAATTTGCACAAACTCTCCATTTACCATTCTTCTTGGGTACTATCACGAGTGGAGACAGCCACTCGCTGTCTGAAATGGGATGTATAAATCCTGCTTCCAAGTGTTTATGAATTTCTTCCTTCACTATGTCCCTAATAATGTGATTCATTCTTCATTGAGGCTAGTACGCATGCCGAGAGTCACTTTTGATATAAATTTGGTGGGTGCACAAACTGGAAGGGATACCCTCCATGTCTGTGTACTCCCAGGGAAATTCCCCCTTGTGTTTTTTTAAGAGAGTGATTAGGTGTTCCTATTCATGTTGGCCAAGACTGGGATTGATATTTAGGGTTTTTCCACACTCTACCTCGACAAGAACACTTTTCAAATTTTTCAACACTAGAACTATGTGAGTATCACTGACTAATGTTTCCTCTATGATATTTTATTGTTCCTCTTCACCTAGAGTAGCATTCAATATTTGATAAATTTTCTTATTGACAGACGTGGGTTCACTGAAGAAATTATTAATGGCATTGTCTTTAGTTTCATCTTTAAATTTCAAGGCCTTCCCTATCTTTAATAATGGCTGAACTCCCTTTTCTTCCTCTTGATCCATCCATAACGGAGTTTTAGCTTCCAAGCAAGGCCAAGCTGGAGCATGGAGAGTGAGGTTCTTTATCTCGTTTCCATCTGATATGGTCATAAACCTATATTGACAGTTGATGCAAGCATCAACTATAGCTAACTAGGGCCTTCCCAAGATCAATGGGTGTTCTCCTAGTTGTGACTTAGGTTGTAAAATCAAGAATCTAGTAGGATATTCCCACAAATCAACTGAGATAATGAGGTCATCCAAGATTCCTTCATGTTTAATAGTGGATCTATCTGCCATTTCTAAAATGGTAGGACTTTCCATGAGATTAGTGAGCCCAAGTTTCTGTACAGTTTCAATGGTCATGACGTTAATTTCTACGCTTAAGTCTACAAGTACATTGGGTATTTTTGTTCTCCCAATCTCCATAGTGATAGTGGGATTCCCAGGATCGTCGTATTTGGTGAAGAGGGTTTTCCCCTTTATTAATTCAGATAATTTCCCTATGACGTGAACAATGGGAGGATCCCTAGGTTTTCTTGTCGGTTTCCTTGTACAAAGATCCCGAACAGTTCTGGCATAGATAGGTACATCATGAAGGGCCTGATGGAGCAGAATTTTAACATAGATATTTTTTAACTCTCCTAAGAGGTTAAATTAAGGTTGTCCCACTACGTTTGGTAATATTAATCTTTCAGGGTATGGTGCTTCCCTAATCAATTGTGTAGGTTGTGTGTTAATAAATGTGTCTTCTTTTGTTTCATCTGGCATATTGGTAGGATGTTCAGCTTCAACAATAATGGGGGTCATTGTATTGGATAAATACTATTGGTTCATCCTTTCTTCACGCATAAAGGATGGAACATCCTCAATGACCAAAGGCTCCACTACCCTCCATGATCGTAAGCGAATGTCATTACAGGGTACTAGAGTAATGGAGTAAGCGGGCATGTTGGAAGTCTCAAACTGATGGAGTGTTTTATTATTTGGGTTGGAGTTAGGTTGAGCAGGCATATGTGGTTGTATTGGCATATTGGGGACAACATTATTCTGGAGTTGTTGCTGCGACTACTGATAAGGCTGAGCGTATTATTGCGAAGGTTACAGTTTATGAGGAAATGTTCGATGTGGAAGTTGTTGAGGAGGTTGGTTATGGGGAAACGGTCTCCCTAGATGGAAGTTCCTCCATCCAAGAAACCAAGAATTTATTTCATTTCGTGGCTATTTCCAAGGGTTCCAGGAGTTAAAATTTTGCATCGTAGGTTGAGAGGGATACCATTGATGGTTAGGATAATATGAAGGGAATTGTGTATTCCCATGCTTTAGATTATTCCAATTATTCATGTTATTCAGAAATGAAAACAAGTATGGATCCATACCTTGATTTCGATGATGCGAAGTATTTTTCTATGCAATAAAGCAGGCCGGTTCCACATCGGGAGTTTATTCCTACAGAAATTCCTTCACTTGAGGTAGTGAAGGGCATTCTTTTGTGTTGTGGTTCAGCTCGCACAACTAACACACTTCTACCTTGTCAAGCGGTCACTCCTTCAAAGGGTGGTTCTTCCTACATTTAGGGTAGAATATACCAAGTGTGAGATCCTCTACTGCTTGTTTCTGTTTTTCCCTCAGGACATCTATTTCTGAGGGGATGGATCTCATTATTTCTATATTGAAATTTTTGAGGAGATTTCCTATTTCTTCCCAAGCGGCTCCTCCATTAGATGACTTTTGTGTTTTGTTGAAGGCATCACGTTCTAATTTGTCCTATTTGTCCCATTTCTTGTTCCTGGAAGATCCTTTGGAATGCCTTTTTCATAGTTCAATGATCTTTTCAAAGGACTCCCTTGAGATATCCCCCTTTTCTAACAGGTTCAACATGTCTAGGAAAACTTCCCTAATACCACAAAGTATGATTATTTTGAGCACATCTAACCCCATATTAGTATGTCCAGCTCTCTACACATTATATAAAATCCTTTCAACAAAATATTCTAGACTTTCATCATCCCTTTGTAACATTATAAATAGTTATTCTCTCGTATCCTTGGTATTGCAATACTCCTGATATTTATCCAGGGACACCTATTTGATCCGGTCCTAGGTAATGATAGTTCTCATTGATGTATTTGTAACTTCGGAATGTATTCACCTATGTATCTTATGTATTTTACCCCGATGATTATTCCGAGACGTGTCTGTAATGTAATTGAGTCATGGTGCCATGCCCCAATGTTCTGGTCGAGAGAATATATAATGTAAAAAAGTCATGTGAATTCATTGTGCATAACCTTCCTATTGTCTAAGGGTTAAAGTCCCCACAGTTCCAGGGAACTAGGGTTATTAGACTCACCTATTGAAGTCAGCCCTAGTAGGGTTTTAGTCATGTCAGGAATCAGTATAAATAGAGAGGTGACCTCTCTATTTAACACACACTCACTCACACTCAGTTGTAGCACATAGCTGAGGAAGAAGAAGACATGAGGGCTAGGAAGAAATAGGTTACTGCTGTCAGGAGATCATCTTACTATTTTAGGTTTTTCTATTTAGTGTTGATTCTATCTCTGACGAAGTTGCAGGGTTTTCTCCATTTATGGTTTCCCTGAGGAAAAACATTGTATTCATTTTCTCTTGTGTTTGATTGTTGTGCTTGTTAATCTCTCAGTTAAAAGATCCTAATAATGCTAGATTAATGTTAAAAATATAACATGGCATCAGAGCTAACCTGAGAAGAAGACATTGTGCAGCTGCAGGAACTATGGCTTCCTACTTTGTGGATATTCCTCCACAAATTTTCAGCAAAAGAAGGTTGGATTAACTCTTCTCCTTAGGGTGCATATTTCTATCAAAGTAGAATCCAATTCTGAGGTTTTTCAGTTTCGGACCCGACACTACTACTGAAAATTAGGGTTTTTCACAAAAGAGGAATTTTTCAGTGAGCCCAGGCGTAGATTGATATCCTCCCTGAAATTGAAGTTAGTGATCAGATTCAAAGCATTTGGTTGGACAGAACTATGAAAAATCAAAACCCTAATTTGATCCTAAACTAGCACTGCAAGATTTCAACTCCAAATCCAAATTCGACATCTTGGCATGGTAAGATCTAAATATTTTGTATTTCTATTTGAGGTTCTTAGTTAATATGTCTCATCATACCAAGCTTGATGAAAAGCTTGAGGGAGTTGATAACTTTCGAGCCTGGAAGTATAGGATCTCCCTTGTTCTGGAAGAAAATGAGTTGGACTCCTACATCAATGAGGAGGTTCCAGTTCCAGACGGATATGAGGCTAAGGACTTACATAAGAAGAAGTTGATTATGGAAAAGACGATAATTTCTGATTCTATCAAGAATCACCTTATACCATAAGTTTCCTCCCTCAAGACACCTAAGGCTATGTTTGATGCCCTAACCAAATTGTTTGAAGGAAAGAACATAAATCGAAAGATGACCTTGAGGAACCAATTGAATAATGTGAAGATCTAGATTGCAGAAACCATCCATTCTTAATTCACAAGGGTTTCTCAAAACAAGGAACAATTGGAAGCAGTAGATGAAGAAGTGGAGAATGCAGAGATCGTGATGACCACCTTGAATGGTCTTCCTAGGACATGGGACTCCTTCATTCAAGGGATTTGAGCCAGGAAGAAGTTAGTCAAGTTTAGTAGACTGTGGGAAGAATGTTCTTAGGAAGAAGCTTAGATATCAGATCGAGAAGAGAAGATGGGAAGTGAAGATCAAGCTCTCACAGTACAATCCAAGAAACCCAGATCCACCCATCATAGAAGTAAGTATTCTAATCAAAGGATTAAATTCAAAAATCCTAGAGATAATTCTAAGTTTATTTTCTATACATGTGATGAGAGAGGAAACTTTGCTAAAGATTGTCCTAAGAACAAAAGTATCTCTCACAAGAAGAAGGGAAACAAGAGAAGACACCATGCTCATGCCGCAGAGGATGATTAACCTTCATCAAAGAGAACCAGATATGAAAGTGAATATTCTTCAAGAGAGGAAGAATATGTTTTGATTTCCGATCCCGCGGGAAACATTACTCATGGAAGCAATGATTGGATTATAGACAGTGGTTCTTCCAAGCACATGAATATATTGAAGGAATCCTTTGTGAAACTTTCAGAACATGAATCATCTCACAAGGTGAAAGTAGAAGATGACTACCAGTATCCAATAAAAGGTTGTGGGGAATCCTCCTATAAGCTAGACTTTGGAAAGTATATGACAATGAAGGAAGTATTGTTTATACTAGGAATCAAGAAGAACCTTCTCTCCATATCTGCATTAGATGCAAAAGGAATCAGGGTTGCATTCATAGATGGTCAAGTCATCATGTGGCCAAAAGGAAAGACTATTGATGATTCGATAGTGATTGGGGAACAAAAAGGAGGTTTGTACAAATTGAAGTGACATCCAGAACAATACTTGGTCCATGACATAGTAGAGCCAAATGAAATTTGGCATAGAACGCTTGCACATGTGCATTACAGAGCACTACCTCTTGTAAGTAAAGTCGTTGAAGGTATTCCAGAAATACAAGCAAAACATGATGGGGTCTGCAAAGGATGTGAGAAAGGAAAGAACAAAAGGAAGACATTTCCAAGTAGCAAGGGCAAAGAAAAAGGAATCTTCAAAATCATCCACTCCAATGTATGTGGTCCAATGTCATCAAGTTCACTAAGAGGGTATGTATACTATGTTTCTTTCATTGATGACTTTTCTAGGAAGACATGGATCTACTTCATGAAGAACAAAGATGAAGTATTCGACAAATTCAAGGAATTGAAAGCCTTGATCAAGAATCACACTCAAAAGAAGATTCATACCTTTTGATCAGATAATGGTGGAGAATTCACGTCAAATGAATTCAAAGAATTATGCAAAGACTCAGGGATTAAGAGGGAGTTGTCCACTCCTTATAATCCAAAAAAGAATGGGATTGGAGAACGAAAGAACATAACTATCATGGAAGCCACAAGAGATATTTTTCATTATCAAGATATTCCTATGCATATTTGGGCAGAAGCTGCCAGAATAGCGGTGTATGTATAGAACCGTACTCCACACAGAGTACTCGAGAACAAGACTCCTAAAGAAGTCTTCTACAGCAAGAAACCAGAAGTCAGCCATCTCAGAATATTCAGTTGTCCTGTGTACATACACTTTCCAAAAGAGAATAGGACAAAATTAGATCCTTTAGGAAAGAAGGGTATATTTGTGGGATACTATGAAAGCTGGAAGGATTATAGAATCTATTTCTCAGGGTACAAGAAGATTCACATAAGCAAGGATGTGACATTTGATGAGGACACAGCTTACAACAAATCCAGCAAGAAACCTACTAAAGAACTTGAAGAAGAATAAGCACCCATAATTCATGATACAACCATGGGCGAAGAAACTCAAGGAGAAGATTGAGAATTTGAAGAAGCACAAAGACCTGTAGATCCACCTGTGGAGAAGAATCCTCATAAGAGGAAATCTGCTTGGGTACATGAAATTATCCAAGCTACAGAAAGATATGGGGCTCCAGAAGAGAATCATAGAGAAAGAAAGAGGACCAGATCCTACTCTAGGTATGTAGCATTAATATGTGATTTCATCGATAAAGAACCTTCCAATTATGAAGAAACAATAGAATGGAAAGAATGGAAGGATACTATGATCGAAGAGTATCAATCAATCATGAAGAATGATGTTTGGGATGTTGTCCCAAGACCAAAAGGGAAGTCAATTGTAACTTCCAAATCGATCTACAAGATCAAGCATGCTGCAGATGGTAGCATTGAAAAATATAAGGCAAGATTTGTGGCTCGTGGTTTCTCCCAAAATGAAGGAATAGATTATGAAGAAACCTTTGCACATGTATCCAGATACGCTTCCATCAGATCAGTACTTGCCTTGGCTACAGTAATGAAATGGTAGATACACCAAATGGATGTCAAGACTACTTTCTGGAATGTTGTAGTGGAAGAGGAAGTGTATGTAGAACAACCACTTGGTTTTGAGACACATGATAGGGAGTCTCATGTGTGTAAATTGAAGAAATCCCTGTACAATTTGAAACAAGTACCTGGGACATTGTATGGTAGAATTGACAACTTTCTATCCAGTTTGGGATTTACCAAGAGTAAAGAAGATTTCAACCTTTACTACAAGGTTGAAGATGGAAACCCAGTGATTCTTCTACTATATGTAGATGATATGTTTGTAACAGGTATGGATGGGTCGATTGCTGATACGAAGAGAAATCTTGTTGTTGAATTCAAAATGAAGGACTTGGGTATGATGCATTATTTTTACGCATGGAGGTGTGGCAGAATATAAATGGAATCTCCCTCAAACAATAAAAGTATGCAATAGATATCTTTAAGAGGTTTGGGATGATGGATCGCAAGGCTATGGCCACACCTATGGCATCAAACCTGAATCTACTCAGTGATGCTTCATCATAGATGGTTGATGCTACGATGTATCATCATATGATTAGGCCCCTGATGTATCTGATGAACACAAGACTAGATATTTGATTTGTTGTGAACACCTTGAGCCAGTTCTTAACAGATCCAAGAAATGTTCACTTGATTGCTGCAAAGCATATTTCGAGGTGCCTGAGGGGTATAGTTGATTATGGGCTCAAGTATAATACTGATCAAAGGATTAACTTGAAGGGTTATGTTGATTAACATTGGGCAGGAAATTCCATTGATAAGAAGAGCACTTCAGGGTGTTTCTTCAGTATGGGATCAGGCGTGATCTCTTGGTTTAGCAGGAAGCAATCATGTGTGGCACTTAGTACAGCTGAAGTAGAGTATGTCGCAGCTTCTTCATCTAGTTGTGAGGTAGTATGGCTAAGGAAGCTATTGTCTGAGTTATTTGATATCCAGTTGATTATACTTGTATATATTGTAACAAACAGAGTTGTGTGAAGTTGTCAGAGAACCGAGTGTTCCATGACATGTCGAAGCATATCGAGATCAAGTATCACTATTTTAGGGATATGGTACAGAGGGAAGCAGTGAAGCTCCAATATGTTGCGACGGATGATAAGATAGCTGATGTGCTGATGAAGCCATTAGATAGGGTGAAGTTTGAGTACTTCAAAGAGAATCTTTGTTTTATCCAAATCGAGGTTCCCTCTGAAGGGAAGTGATGAGTCTGTGAGCCATTCTGATATGGGAGAGGATTAAGTTCCTTCCAAGGTCAGATGTAAGGGCTGAGCCATTCTGTCATGGTGAGAGGATTTAGGTTCTTTCCATCTTAGATGTGAGTGCTGACCCATTCTGACATGACTGTAGGATTGGTTCCTACATGATCATATATAATGGCTATTTCCATTCTTGGAATGGAGGTTCCTGGTCAGTTACCAGAAAAAAACTCAGTCTAGGACTGAGAGCCATTTAGATGTGATAGAGGGATGTGTTCCCACTTGCTCAGATGTAAGGGATGAGCCGTTCTATCATGGTTAAAGGATTAGGTTCCTCCCATGTCACATGTGAGTGTTGTCCATTATGACGAGTACGTCATATGTGAGTGCTGGCCATTCTGATGAGTAGGTCAAATGTAAGGGAAACTTCCATTCTCTCGGATAATGGAGGTAGCTGGTCAGTTACTAGGAATCCTTTTTCTGGGCCTAAGATCCCTTTCAATTGGATGTGTTTACACATGAGCAAATGTAAGTGCAAAGCCTTTCTGACAGGATGAGGTCGGATATAAGTGTTGAGCCATTCTGGAATGATGTATTTACACATGGTTAGATGTGAGTGCTGTGCCTTTTTTACAAGATGGGTTTAGATGTAAGTGCAGAGCCATTCCAATGCGATGTGATTGCACATGATCGGATATAAGTTCTGAGCCATTTTGGCACGATGTGTTTGCACATGGTTAGATGTGAGTGTTGGGAATTTCTGACAAGATGAGGTCATATGTGAGTGCTGGGCATGCCTTTCTGACAATATGAGGTCATATGTAAGAGTTGAGTAGGCCATTCTAACTTAAGTGTCAGATATAAGTATTGATGAAGACCTAGATGAAGGATAGGCCTATGGGGCTCACTCTGTAGAACTACCTGTGATGAGAAGAATCAAGATAGCACCATTTTGAGATAGCATGTGATGATGATTCAAACTTGATGATGATCCCAATCAATTGATGATCTAGATGTGATGATGATCTAGACTTGAAGACGATCTAGATCAAGTGATGATCCAGATGTTATGATGATCCAGCAATGATGATCCAGTAGTCATGATGATGTAGATTCCATGATGAAGAAGACTTGAAGAAGAAGATGACTTAGAATATGACTTGAAGACAAAGAAGATGAAGAAGAAGACTTGAAGACTAATAAGACTTGAAGATGAAGATAACGAGATAATCCAGTCGATACAGAGAAGAAGACCAGTGCTGAAAATTGTGTCAAAAGAATACCTTCCTAGTTAAGAGGGAGTGTTGATGTATTTGTAATGTTGGAATGTATTAACCTATGTATCTTATGTCTTGTACCCCGATGTTTATTTTAGGATGTTTCTGTAATGTAATTGAGTCATGATGTCATGCCTTGATGTTCTAATCAGGACAATCTATAATATAAACAAGTCATGTCAATTCATTATGTGTAACCCTCCTATTGTCTAAGGGTTAAATTCCTCACAGTTCCAGGGCACTAGGGTTATGAGACTCACCTAGTGAATTTGTCCCTAGTATGGTTTTAGTCATGTCAAGAATTAGTATAAATAGAGAGGTGACCTCTCTATTTAACACACACTCACTCACACTCAGTTGTAGCACATAGCTGAGGAAGAAGAAGACACTAGGGCTAGGAAGAAAGAGGTTAATGCTATCAGGAGATTGTCTTACTGTTTTGGGATTTTCTATTTGGTGTTGATTCTGTCTCTAAGGAAGTTGTAGGGTTTTCTCCATTTATGGTTTCCCCAAGGAAAAACTTCGTGTTCATTGTATCTTGTGTTTGATTGTTGTGCTTGTTATTCTCTCAGTCAAAAGATCCTAATAATGCTAGCTTAATGTTAAAAATCTAACAGTTCCCCCACCTAGGATCATGAACCAATGTAATGCATTGTCCTTCAGAGTGGAAGGAAAAAGTTTCAGCTTCTGTGCATTGGTGGTGTAGTCATAGCTGTGACAAAGGATGTCAAATTCAAAAATAAATTCATTCGGATCCTCTGTCTTTTTTTTATAAAAACGAGGCAACACCGATGGCGATATATTTTTCATGGGGGCTATCCACTCGGGGTTTTGAATTGGGAACTAGAGTGTAGCAACCGTCCCTTCATAAGGGGAGTTACCCTTGTGATGTTGGTTTTCACCCATTTCTTCTTCATGACCTTTGAGATCGCGTCCATTGCGCATGTCTTCTTATATTTTATATTCTTCGTGCTTCGACCGATCGTTAAATTTTTTATGGAACTACGTCCACTCCTCTTTAGTCACAACCTTCCCATTAATGTGATATATCAAATCTTATTCAGTTAATCCTGTCGTACTAACTCTGTCTTCCTCTGTAGGGATATCTGAGGGTGTTGCAGCTCCTTGTGTTTTCTCCACTGTGGAAACTAATGCTTCCAATCTAGAGCTAACTGGACTTCTTCTAATAGGTGTTTCCTGATGGTGAGCCCCAGTAAAAGAATTGATCCTATCAACTAGATCGTCAATGAATGTCCTTCTTTCCAATGATGGATTTCAGCCACGACCTCGACCACCTGCAATGTTAGTGTTCTATGGGGTTCTGGGATTTATAGGAATGTCACGATATACCCTTCTCGTATTCATGCAACCCAAAACATTGAAACTTACAAACTGAATAAAAATGAATAAATATAATTACTAGATGCAACTACTATGGTGTCTAATAATTATCCTCCCTAGTAACGGTGCCAAAATGTTGGGCAACCTATATGCAAGTTAATTAAAGCCAACATACAGAATGTTCAATATAAATTGTCAACCTAGGGAAGTCTTTTATTTCAAGGATAATGCACACTATATATGCTTTAAACACTAAGTAGCTAATGTTGTAAATAAATGACCTTACTTTCCTGTTCATCCTAACTCATCCCATAATCTACTTAATCTAGCTTACCTTCTTAAGAATGCAATCACAAATACCTTCCTACAATCCTTAATCTAGAATTAAAATATTCAGGAAATAGACATCTAGATTACATTTGCAAAAAGTTAAATCCTCAATTACCAAGCCATCTAAAGATCCATCTCAACTATCTTAATTCGACTTAATCTAGAAATTCAAAGTGCAGGAATTAAGTTCTACAATTATAAATGTAAAGGATTAAACTACAAGGATCTAAAGAAAATATCAATTAAAATAACTAGGGATGAAAAAGTCTATCACAACTATCAAACAGTTGCATAAAAGAAAGTTTACCTACACAGTCGACTATCACACCACACCATTGTAGTCTATAGAGGATGCAATTACTGGTCATTCAAATGAACATGGGGTAGATTGATGAATGTTGTAGCTCACTATAAATAAATGAATTTATCATAAAATTCAAGCCACACAACAGAATAAATAAAATACCTAATTAACTCAGCAATGCCTCAGGGAAGGCGGGCCCAACCTTCACACAGAGATGTTGAAAGTAGCATAAGTTAGAATGCTAAGATATGAAGAATCAAACTCGTATTAAAATGGAAGATGAACACACAAACCCCAGTCATAGCTTATACAATATATTCAATTAATTTCCAACCCCTGGCTCAAAATAGTTACTAGTATTTATATAATTACAATCATAACTTCTTCCCACTAGTATCGGGCAGCCATGAATATCTTTGATCTTCAAGCTTCCCCAATTATAATAGTTTGTTATAATCGTGGAAATATGGAAGCAAAAAATATAGGAAGGTTGTTACTTGATCTAGAAATGACGATGACGATCAATAAAGAAGATACTCCATGGATTGGAACTATTCTTGAGCAGTGGTGCATTGTTGCATCGAAATCTGTTGTAGCCTGTTGCAGCTACCCTTGTACAACTTGCGTGGAATAATATCCTTTGACCGCATTCTTTGCAAAACAATGGAATAGATGTCAATTATCTCAGCAATGAATGTTCATTCCTCTCTTGGCATGTTCAACTTGCTACACTTGTATCCTTTACATCTCGAATAAGAAAATTATTGATGATATATGTATATGCTTGTTTATGTTGGGTGTGGACCCTGAAGCACATGGTTGATGAGATGTTTTGCGTTGAACGAGCAGCTCTGGAGCACTTGAGTTATTGATTATTTTTGTTCAGTGAGAAGCTCTGGAGCACATGATTACTTACCTTTTTGTTGAGCAAGAATCTTTGGAAGACCCGAAAAGATATTTGTATGTGGCACCCATAAGCCCTGGAGCCTTCCATGTTGATGTTGAGCATCATCTCTAGAGCATCAGATCCTTGGAAATTGTGTCCCTAGGTGTATCATACAAGTACATCCTAGCACTAGTGTTGAGCGAGGAGCTTTGGAGTTGCACTGAATTATAACTCCCTGTTCAAGCATTGAGTATCGGCTCTGGTAAGAGCTAGGGGTTACTAAAAATAATTTAATAAATTTCAAGTGAAAACTAATCGAGAAAAATATTGATCTCATCATACTTATTTATAAGTGATTAAATGAAATTTTGATTTTCTATATTCTCATCAATATACTCAAGAGATACCATGTTATATGAGGGAAATGCAACATGTAAGGATTTTTAGAATGGCCTAGCCTACTAGACCTAAACCATCTACATACGTGACCTTAATGAAGAAGTGTCATTAAGTCTATGGATCATGGTATATGATGCCCAAAGACATTGTTAACAAAATTTTATATTATTATGTACTTTATACATGGTATGTATAAAGAATTAAATATATTAAAAATATAAATAAATAAAAGAAAGAAGAAGGAGCTCCATCAATTATTATTTATTATTAAAGGATAATAAATAGTCTAAAACCTAAAAAGTATAACAAGGAACTAGAAGAAAGTTCCTAAGTTGAAATATTAATAATTACCAAAATTAATTGAAAAGGGTTAAATCAAGAAACCAAGGTTTCTTGATTTAACTATCCCTTTGACGGAAAAGTCTTTTTGTAAAGACTCAAACCAAGGAAAGGCTTAGGGTTCTGATCTATCATTAGAGGAGTCATTTTCTTCTTGTTTTCTCTCAAGTAAATTCTTGGAGAACATTTTCCTACAAGGAGAAAAAGTAGAACTAATCCAGATATGATACACCAACTAGGAAACCCTACCTTAGGAGTTCTAAGCTACTTGGATGTTGGATTCCGGCTCAAGCGGATCCGGATTAAAACCAGGAACGGTTCTGGGTCATTGTCGGGTGGAACGTGGTAGTTCCCAAGTGATTTGGTCATCAAACGAAGAGGTCAGATCTGTCTTAATTGGTTAATGTTGGTTATTTACAGTGTGCAGGTTCAACCACTAAAGGAGCTTCAGAAAATTATAGGTATGAGTTCTTAGTATGTCAAGTTCATTTTTAGCATAAATGTTGGCTGCTTTATGTAAAGGATCATATTATATTTCTAACCCCAGAAATGATTGTTTTATCTATATCTTCTTGGGTTTACATTTCCTAAATTTATAACCGTAGGATGCAAATGATACTTCATGTTGTATTCACCTGGGTTTTTTCAATTAAGTTCATTTCTGTATTTATCTTCATTACTTAAAATAGGTTTAATTAAAAATAAGTTTTGTTTCATATTACCATATAGTTGTATTGATTACCTTGATTACTCTACTGACATATTCCATTTGTCAGTAGAGACATGTATAGATTAAAATAGACTAATCTTAAAACAAGATTTATATAAATAAATGTACCAACTAGATAACCTAAGGTACCATCTATAACTAAACTATTATATATATAAATATAAATAGATGAAGCCATCATACATAAACAGATCTGAAAGCTATCTCTACATTTTAAATCCAAGATAAATAATCCATTAAATACCTTTCAAGGTCTGTCACATTAACTACAAACTAAATGGAAAACCATTCCATTAAATAACAACATCATAATTAAATGAACAAGAATGTCATGACCATCCTTTTGTTCCAAAGATTCACATCTAAATCTACATTCCTAGAAATTAATATAAATAACAGTATAATTACATGTACAAATAATTCAAAATTCCTATCTCATAAAGTTCATAAAAATTAAAAAAAATTACGTAACTCATCAAACATTCCATATAAAATACATCATACATAGGATTCAAAATCATATTATAAACCCAAGTATTACAAATAGGGATAGGAATTGAATCCCGTGGGTATACAAACCCAACCCTTTTCTTTAAATTAAAATACAATGTATTATAGATAGCCATAAACAAGATTTGAACCCTGTGGCTTTTATTTACCAAGGCCACACTATACAACAATTTATGCAGGCTACATTCATTTAATCAAACCATAACACTATTACAATAATCAAACCATTAAGCTACAACATAGTCGTAAGAACCTGGGTTCTGCCCAATGTTGTATGCATGGCCTCGGCTAAGACAATGTTACACAGTACATTTAAAATTCTAACCATAATGACGAAGTCCATCGTGGGCTTGAACCCCAGGCATATAAATATAATCCACATTATAAAATAAACCCACGAATTTGTTAAGTAGTAAAACAACCATTGGAATCTATCGCAACCACTAAGGGAAGGCCCAAGCCACTTATGGCATGCCTTTACCCTACGCTATCAACATTACTACAAAATATAAATAATCAACATACAAACCACAACAAAGGTATATACCTATTCTCAAACCCTGCTAATAAACCATTGACGCTACATGAATTCCATCCGCAAACAGTAAGCATTAAAACCGTGGCCATTTCACAAAACACAGAGTATTTACAATTATGCACAATGATGCCATCATCGTAGTCAAATCTACATAGGCATGCTAATGGACTATGGCACCATTGCAAGCAATGGTGCATCCCATTGCTCAAAATCCCTAATCCATTGATAATTTACTTAGCCAAAAAAAATATGATTCACATAAACGAATAGATAGTCTGCTAAGAAGTCAGAACTCTCTCTCTATTCGCTACTAACACCACAAGTCTCTCTCTATTCACTACTAACACCAAATTCAACCAGCAGTATGTTCTTTAGGATCAAGGATTTCACTACTCTTTAGACAAGATCCCATCGCAAAGTATGAACTACCTATGAAGTAAAATAGGTGCCTTAGTTGAGAGAACTAAGTAAGGCTATGAAAAAGTAAACACCTTTACCTATCAAACCGTCATGGGAGAATGAGTCCTGCCACTCCACTCACTTTGTTTCCACAAACAAACTTAAGTTAGGATTTCATAAATAACTAGTACGACTATGCAGAAAGGATGAAGAAATTAAATTCAGTAATGACACATATGCGACATATGTATAAACATAAGACTAAGCAGTAAACAATAGTACAACATTGTAAGTAAAATACATTAAATATAAGGACCAAAAGTAAAATATAGAACATAAGATCAGCTTATGAGTAAACAGTGGTACATGAAGTGTACGATATAGTTCCACAAGTGAATAGTGTTTTTTCTAGGTAGTTTTTACTAGCCTATAAATATTTTTTTTATTTTCGATTTTTCGGGACATTATAGAGACTCTCTATTTGAAACACACACTCACCCGGCTATAGAACATAGGTGAGAGAGTAGAATATCTCTCAACTAAGAGAGAGGGAACAAGTGTTGGAGATCATATTTTTGTCTTTGGGTTATACTACTGTCATTGGTGCTCATTCTATCTCTGAGGAAGTTGCGAGGTTTTCTCTTTTATGGTTTCCCCGAGGAAAATTTTTGTGTCTATTGTCTCTTGTGATTGATTGTTGTGCATGTTATTCTCTGAGATAAGATCCTAAGATCATATTGCTTAAATGATAAAAATATAACATGGTATAAGAGCTAACATGAGAAGATGACACTGTGCAGCTGCAAAAGCTAGGGATTCTTACTTTTTGGGTCTCTCTCCACATACCATTAGAAAAAGGAGCCTAGGTTGACTGTCCATTGAAGGAGCATCTTTCTATAGAAGCAGAATCTGATTTTGAGCATTTTCAGTTTTTGACCTACCACTACATTAGGAAATTAGGAATTTTCACAGAAGTTGAATTTTTGAGGGAGCCCATCATAGGTTTACTCTCCTCCTAAAAATTGAATTTTAGAGATCAATGTTGAATTTTTTGGTTGGGTACAACTCTGGGAAAGTCAAACGCGAACTTTCCCCTAAACCATAAAACAAGAAGATCACCTCCAAATCCAGTTTCAGCTTGTCAAATTGGTAAGATCTAAATATTTTTGTATCTCCATTTAAGGTTCTCAGTTAAGATTTCTCATCACACCAGGCTTGATGAAAATATTGAGGGAGCTTATAACTTCCAAGCATAGAAGTATAGGATCTCACTAGTTCTTAAAGAAAATGAATTGGAATCTTACATCAGTGGAGAGTTTCTAGTTCCAAAGGGAGATGAGGCTAAGGCCTTGCACAAGAAGGACTTAATCAAGGCCAAGAGGATTATTTTTTATTCAATCAAGGATAACCTCATACCACAGGTGTCCTCCCTAAGTACACCTAAAGAGATGTTTGATTCCCTGACCAAGCTATTTGAAGGGAAGAACATAAATCACAATATGACTTTGAGAAATAAATTGAAGAATGTGAAGATCCAGAATGTGGAGACCATACAATCATACTTTACAAGGGTCTCCTAGATAAAAGATCAACTTGAAGGAGTAGATGAAGAAGTAGAGAACGTAGAAATGGTGATGACCACCTTGAATGGTCTCCCTAGGCCATGGGACTCTTTCATTCAAGGGATTTGTGCTAGATAAATCTAGTAACCTTCAGTAGACTGTGGGAGGAATTCTCACAAGAAGAAGCTTGAATAGTATCCCAAGAAGAAAATATGGGAAGTGAATATCAAGCTCTCATAGTACAATCTAATAAAATAAGAAGGGACTATCATCATCCCAAACGTAAGCATTATCACCAAAAAGACAACCCTAGATGATCTAACATAGATCTATATAAACTCAGATGCTTTACATGTGATGAGAGAGGACACTTTTCCAAAGATTGTCCTAGAAATAAGAGTAACTCTCATAAGAAGAAGCAAAAAAGAAAACATTCTGCTCATACTATAGAGGATGATGATCCTCCTAACAAGAGATTCAAACAAGAAAGTGAATATTCTTCAAGTGATGAAGAGTATGTTTTGATTTTTTCCCTCGTGGGAATTGTCACACATGGAAGCAATGATTGGCTTATAGACAGTGGGGATTCAAAACACATGACAGGATTTAGGGAATCATTTTTGAAACTATTCTAACATGAATAACCCCACAAAGTAAAACTTGGGGATGAATACCAGTATCCAATAAAAGGTAGTGGTGAATTCTCTTATAAGCTAGACTTTGGAAAGTCTATGAAGATGAAGAATGTCTTGTTTGTACGAAGACTAAAGAAGAATCTCCTCACCATGTATGCATTGGATACAAAAGGAATAGGGGTTGCATTTGTAGATGGACAAGTCCTTCTGTGGCCAAATGGAAAGACTATAGATGATGCAGTAGTGATTTGAGAAAAAGATGGAGGCTTATACAAGCTAAAGGGCTAGCCAAAGAAAGACTTGGTCCATGGCTCAGTAGAGCCAAATGAACTTTGGCATAGAATTCTTGTGCATGTGCATTATAGGGCACTACCACTTGTAAAAAAAGTTGTTGAATCTATTCCATAAATACAGGAAAAACATGAAGGTGTTTTCAAAGGACGTGTGAAAGGAAAGAACACAAAGAAGACATTTCCAAGTAGCAAGAGCAAGGCAAAAGGAATGTTTAAAATAATCCACTCTAATTCATGCGGTCCGATGTCATCAAGTTCATTGAGTGGGTATGCATACTATGTTTCTTTCATTGATGATTTTTCTACGAAGACATGGACATACTTCTTGAAAAGCAAAGATGAATTATTCAACAAGTTCAAACAGTTCAAGTCCTTGGTCAAGAACCACATAGAAAACAAAATAAAGACCTTTTGATCAGACAAAGGAAAATAATTCACATCAAATAAATTGAAATAATTATGCATAGATTCAGAGACTAAGACGGAGTTGACTACTCCATATAATCCACAACAGAATGGAGTTGTAGAAAGGAAGAATAGAACGATTATGGAAGTTGCAACGGAAATGCTTCATGGTCAAGATCTTCCCATGCATCTATGGGAAGAATATGCTAGGACAACAGTGTATGTACAGAACCATACTCCACATAGATTACTTGAGAACAAGACACCTGAAGAAGTCTTCTCCGATAAGAAACCAGAAGTCATTCATCTCAGAATATTTAGTTGTCCAGTGTACATACACATTATAAAAGAAAGGAGGACAAAGTTAGATCCTTTAGGAAATAAGGGTATATTTGTTGGATATAGTGAAATTGTTAAGGATTACTGAATATACTTCCCATGATTCAAGAATATCGACATCAACATAGACATAACATTTGACAAAGACTTAGCTTACAACAAATCCTGAAAGAGACCTGTTGAAGAACCTAAAAAACCAAAAGAACCCAAAATTCAAGATACAACTATGAATGATTCAACTCAATATGAAGATCAAGAAATAGAAGAACCCCAGGAACCTGTAGATCCACCCACAGAGAAGAATACTCACAATAGGAAACCTGTATGGGTACGAGAGGCTATCTAAGGTGCAGAAGGATATGGGGGTCCAGAAGAAATTCATAGAGAAAATAAGAGAACTAGGTCCTACTCCAGATATGTAGCCCTATTATGTGACATCATTGATAAAGAACCATCCAAGTATGAAGAAGTGATCGAGAAAAAAGAATGGAAGGAATCTATGATAGAGGAGTGCAAGTCGATCATGAAGAATGATGTCTGGGATGTTGTCCAAAGACAAGAGGGGAAGTTTTTTGTGACTTCGAAGTGAATATACAAGATCAATCATGCTACATATGGTATCATAGATAAATATAAAGCAATATTTGTGGCTCATGGCTTCTCCCAGAAAGAAGGAATAGATTATGCAGAGGATTTTGCACCTATATCCAGATACACTTCCATCAGATGGGTACTTTCTCTAGATGTTGTAATGAAATGGAAGATACACCATATGGATGTTAAGACCATTGTCTTGAATGGTGTAGTGGGAGAGGAAGTGTACCTGGACCAACCACTCGGTTTTAAGACACATGACAGGGAAACCCATGTGTGTAAATTGAAGAAATACTTGTACGGTTTGAAACAGGAACCTAGGATATGGTAGGGCAGAATTGACAGCTTCTTGACTGGATTAGGATTTACCAAGAGTAAAGAGGATTCCTACCTTTATTATAAGGTTACGGAAGGGAACCCTGTGATACTCCTACTGTATGTATATGACCTGTCTATAATAGGTGAGGATGGGTTAATTACTGATATGAAGAGGTATGTTATTGTTGAGTTCGAGATGAAGGACTTGGGTATGATGCACTACTTTCTAGGCATGAAGGTGTGGTAGAATTCAGATGGAATCTTCCTGGGACAAGGGAAGTATGAAGTAGAGATCCTAAAGAGATCCGCAATGATGGAATGTAAGGCCATGACCACACCTATGGCATTGAACCTAAAGATATTGAGTGATGCTTCATTGGAATCAGTTGATGCTACAATGTATCATCAGATAATTGGGTCCTTGATGTATCTGATGAATACGATACCAACTATTTGCTTTGTTGTGAACACATTGAGCTAGTTCCTAACAGATCCGAGACATGTTCACCTGATTGCTGCAAACCATATTCTAAGGTACCTGAAGGGTATAGTTGATTATGGGCTCAAGTATGGGGAAAATCAAAAGATTAACATGGAAGGTTATCTAGATTGGGCAGGCAGTTCCATTGATAGGAAGAGAACTTCAGGGTGTTGCTTCAGTATGGGATCAAGTGTGATCTCTTGGTTTAGCAAGAAGAAATCCTATATGGCACTAAGTACAACTGAAGCAGAGTATGTCGTAGCTTGTTTAGGTAGTTGTGAGGAAGTTTGACTGAGGAAGATACTATTTGATTTGTTTGATCTCTAGTTGGATGCTACTTATATATATTACAACAACCAGAGTTGTGTGAAGTTGTTAGAGAACCTGGTGTTCCATGACAATTCGAATCATATCAATATCGAATATCACTGTATCAGGGATATGATGCAGAGAGGAGAAATTAAGCTTCACTGTGTTGTATTGGATGAGCATATAGCTGATGTGTTGACCAAGCCATTATCCATAGTGAAGTTTGAGTACTTCAGGGAGAAGCTTGGTGTTCTCCAAATCGAGGTTCCTTCTAGGGGGAATTGATGAGTCCGAGTTCCCTTTTGACATGGTGTTAGGATTGGTTCCTCCCATGTTCATATGTAAGTGCAGTTCCCTTCTAACATGGTGGTAGGATTGGTTCCTCCCATGGTTACATGTAAGTGCAGAGCCCTTATGACATGGTGGTAGGGTTGGTTCCTCCCATGGTGATATGTAAGTGTAGAGCCCTTTTGACGTGGTGGTAGCATTGGTTCCTCCCATGGTCATATGTAAATGAAGAGCCCCTTTGACATGGTGGTAGGCTGGGCCTGTCATGGTCAGATGTAAGTGTAGAGCCTTTCTTCAAATGGTAGATGGTGTGTCTTACCATGCTAGTGGATGGAAGTGTAGAGAATTTCCTTGGATGGTAGATGGTGTTTCCTACCATTCCTGTGGATGTACGTGTAGAACCTTTCCTTGGATGGTAGATGGTGTTTCCTACCATGTTGGTGGATGTAAGTGCAAATCCTTTCCTCGGATGGTAGATGGCATGTCCTACCATGTCGGCGGATGTAAGTGCAGGGGCTTTCCTCATATGGTAGATGGTGTGTCATACCATGATGATGGATGGAAGTGTTGGGCCTTTCTAACATGGATGTTGGATTTGTTCCTCCCATGGCCAGATGTGAGTGCTGGGCATGCCTTTTTGACATGGATGTTGGATGTGTTCCTCCCATAGTCAAATATAAGTGTTGGGCAAGCCTTTCTAGCATGGATGCTAGATGTGTTTCTCCCATGGTCATATATAAGTGTTGAAGAAGATGAAGAAATACATGGAGGCTAGGCATACAACCAGCATGAAAAAGGATTGGCTCTGTAGAACTTCATGTGACGAGTATAATTGAGAGATACCACCATTTGATTTAGATAGCGAAAGCAGTGATGATGATGATCTAGTGATGATCCAGCTTTGATGATGATCTAGTAATGATCCATCTTTGTTGATAATCCAGTGATGATGATCCAGTGACGAAGAATTGTGCTAATGAATTGTGTTTAGAGAATACCTTCCTAGTTAAGAGGGAGTGATGATCTATTTGTAACTTTAGAATGCATTCACTTGTATATTTCATATATTGTATTCCATTGTTCCTCAATGTTCCTATTAGGAGAATCATTAATGTAATCAAGTGATGTAAAGTCATAGAGGTTAATCCTCCTTGTTGATCAGGCGGAAAAGTCCCCACAGTTGTGGGGCACTAGGGTTATTAGACTCTCCTAGAGAAGTTGGCCCTGTTAGGTGATTGTTAAGTTAGAAAATAGTATAAATAGAGAGTGAGACTCTCTATTTTAAGCACACACACACCTAGCTATAGTGCATAGGTGAGAGAGGAGAAGCTCTCTCAAGTGAGAGAGAGAACAACTGTTGGAGATCATCTTTTCATATTTGGGTTTTACTGTTTCCATTGGTGCTCATTCTATCTCTGAGTAAGTTGTGTGGTTTTCTCCTTTATGGTTTCCTCGAGTAAAATATTTGTGCCTTTGTCTCTTGTGATTGATTTTTGTGCATTTTATTCTCTCAAATAAAATCCTAAGATCATATTGCTTAAATGATAAAAATTTAACAGTACCATTGGGTCCACTTGGCCTAATGGGGTCACATCTACTAGTCACTAGAGTGTGGGAAACACCAATAGAGGCTAACTGGTACTGATTTAACTTACATGCATTTTTTTAGGCACATCGTATACCAATACCTATAATTTAGGAGCCACTGGGAGATTTCACACCAACATCGTTCAGTTGTTGGAAGTTGGTAACTAGTTAAGCTTAGTTATGCTTCAGTTACATTCAGTTAGATCTCCTCTAGTTTAGTTAGAGCTAGTTATGCATGGATGGATGTGGGAAGGTTCCAGTTCTCACCTACTTCTCTACTACCATTGTAGTTAGCTGGTTTGTGTTACAACCTAAGTTGTACTTTGTGGTTTTTTATCAAGTAAGCTCGATGAACCGCATAAAGATGATTTGTTCAAACTTCAGAATACCTTCATAATTGCTTTTGGGAAGTGCTTGTTGTACTATATCACATGTTCATACCCCATAGGGGAGTTTTAATAAAATATTCTAGCATGGTAGTGTCTGTAAAAGACTCGGTCTCCTAGAATACTTGTCAATTCAATCAACCCAGGGTGTTTTTTTCCCTTGGTTATTATTGGTTGTTGGATAAACAACTAATAATTTCTGAGTTTTTCACCAAACTCCTCCAAAGTTCGGGTGGTAGGATTGACATTTAGGCCTATTGACGTTATTAAATTCTGTGTGTCAATGTATAAACATGCTAGGCATTATGGTTGAGTGATATAAACATGTCTAAGCCCCCCTAGGTTTTAATTTTTTTATAATATTTTAAGTTTTATTTTTTCCAAAACTTAGGCTATTTTTTGATAGTCTAAATGGAAAAATTGGTTTTGTAGTAAAAGTGGGCTCACAAATCAGTTTCAGTCATGGGGGTGCTTATTTTATAACTCAGAGCACCCGATAAACCAATAAACTGACTTTTGCTAAGTTTTGAGTGATTTTCCCATCACTGAGGTCAAAAAACCCTAAAAATCAAATATTGATTTTTTTAATTGATAAATGAATTAAATAATGGAGAAAATCCAAATTCCTAAATCAATGGGATTTGCTCTGATTTGACTGAAATCGGTCTCATTGGCTTTGGATTGACTAGATCTGACTATGCCTCGATTGAAGGAGTTGATATGAGCTGAAGAGGGAGTGCACCACAACATGCATCCTTGTAATTTGTGCCCTATCTCTCTCCTCCACACATCTGGGCTCATCTGGATGTGGTTTCACTAATGTTTCAGTTAATTGCTCGATGTGTTAGTCCGCTAAACACTCCAATTGTTAGTGACATGCATTCAAACTCAAATCAGACTCAGTTAGACTCAAATCAGACTCAGATCAAGCTCAACTTGACTCCTCATGCACCTGCAGTCCCTCTCTCCTTGGGAATTGCGCCCCCTCTGGGCTAGGGTTTCAGTTTTTGCTATAAATAAAGCACATTTTCATCCTTTCAAAGATAGTTAGAGTTGGATTGAAGAGTTCTTTCTATTGTAATGTTTCTATATTTTTCATTGTGAATAAAGAAAATCTTTGGAGGCTAGTTGGTGTAAGGCATTCAGTTGGATGGATATTGTTGCTCATGCTTGAGGTAACCTGTATTTGGTGCACTTTTATTCTTGTTTGATTTGTGAATCTAACCTAGTCAGTATTTCTCCTAATCAAAGGGAAAGGGTCTTTAAATAATTTTTTTTCTATATTATATTGTTCATATTTATGTAAAGATCAAGATCTAGCATTTTCAATAAGTTTATTATCATGTTGCTCTAGTCTTTTTGTATGTATATCATTGGATCTCACAAATCTCTTTGCAAGTGTTATGTGTGCTAGTTATAATTTTCCACGGAGAAGTTCTTGAACAAGTTTGTTCCTCATCATTTTCACTTTTTCATGCTACATAGTCCAACTGGTTCCACCTGGAGCTCTCCGGTTGATCTTCATGGCTACAAGCTTGCCTTCTTCTCTTTCTCCTCTTAAAATTTAAAATCTACTTGGTTAATTGGTTCATAGCTTTGATTTTTTTATATATATCATATTCGAGTTAAATTTAACATAGATCTATCTTCTTAAATCTCATAATCTAGATCTTGTTCTTAAAAAAGGTTTCATAAGCATTTTATATCTAGCTTTTGGGAAATCGTCTTTTTTGTGTGGCATTTTAAAGAAAATTTGTAGCTTGCATACATTATATTTCTCTTTCATAATTTCAAATATAAATCCATAAACCATTGCACATCATATTGGATGCCGAAAAGGAAATCCAAGATCCCAAGGAAAGCTTGCTTTCCTTAGTTCATTTTTTCACCTTTTTTTTAACTAGTTTTAACTTAGTTGTTTTCGGTTAAAAGTGTGTTGACCCAAAGGTAATTTCAAAGTGATTTTGGGAATATTTAAGTTTAATAAAATTTCTATTTTTTAGAATTTATAACAGATACGAGGAGTAGGTGCTGTCCAAAAGTGACATTTGGGCTATTTGGAACCCCTTAGGGGTCTCCTCATTTTCTGAAATCTTTAATTTTTGCACTTTGTAAGCTCTTGGGTTCATTCTGTAAAAGAATCAAGAGGAATTATATCAGTTTTATGATATTGTAAATTCTGGTAATAAAAAATAATTTCGAATAGGCTCTTTCGAGCCCATTCCCCATCCGCCCTAGGGGGATTTGTGTCCTTTTTACCTTTTTTGCATTTTTCCTATTTTTTGCTCTAGATTAGTTTATTTATGCAAAATAGTGCACTTTGATTAATTTCATCATAGATTCCATATTATAAATTCAAATTAACTTTAATACTTACCCCACGAATCTCAATTGAACGGAAAGGTGAAATAGGATCATGGTAGATTTAATTAGAGAACCTGTGGTTTGTTTTATTTTTTATGCTTCATTAGTCACTATTAATTTTTGAAAGAAATAAATTAAATTGAACCCCCTCCTTTATTCCCCGATTGAGTTCCATTTGGACCGTAAGAGGTTCCTGGAGGGTTTTCTTTCTAATAAAAACACATCGATTAAAATTTACTAAAAATTACAAAGAATCTAGTGTGTATGCTCTGTGTTTTGGCTTCGGTTAGTCTGATCAGTCTATATGCATCAAAAGAAATGTGAGTGATTAGATTAATTAGGCTTCACTTTCCCCAATTAACCACCATCAGGAAAAAATCCAATGCCTTGAACAAACTGTAAGTGGTAGCAAAATACCCAAAGGAGTGGGAACAACTAGAAAGTGACCTCAAGGCACCAATCTCTGTTACACCCTAATGGGTGTATTATAAACACAGTCTCTGAGACTCCATCTATCCCACAAACACCTTGTAGGTAGTCGTGAAGGTTTTTATTTTTGGACATACTTTAATTACCCCTCGGGTATATCTGGAGTCCCCCCTCACCTAATTTAATCCACTCATTTTTTCATATTAACTTAAAACGTACAAAGAGGAATTTGCAAAACATTCACTCCAAGCACTTGCAAGTACATTTAATAATTTTGTGACTCCATTTTAAGGCACTGGTTATTGTTTTACTTCTTTCGATATATATATTGTGTGTCCACATTGTGCTTACTTGTGTTTATTTTTCATCTTGTTATTTGTGGTTCTCAATTGTTAATTTCAAACTCCTAAGCAGCTTATTCAATTTAATACCATCATACTAAAGTAATTATCCTTAGTAACTTAATAGGCCCTACCTCCCTTGGATTCACTAGGAGTTGAGCCTAAACAGAGGAGTCAAGAACACGGTGATAGCCTTGACTAGAGACTTTCCCCCAAGGACACACCAATTGGATTGAATATTTATGCCACGTCCCCCCTAGATGTGTGAAAGGAGGAAACAACTTGATTGATTATAACTAATTGAGAGATTGGATTAGACATCTGGAGTTAGCCAGTTGAACTGTGGTAGTGATTTATACAATTCTAGTTAGCCTTGCAGTCAGATTGAGTTGGTATATTCAAATTCATCTCTCATTATTCAAATTCTCCTTTATGTATAACCATTGTATACTGATGCGATGTAATAAAGTTTATACTGTAATTATCTTAGCACTACTTGTCTGCTTCCTATGATATTTTTTTGTTCAGTGTTTATTATTCATTCCTTTCCAGTGCATAATAATTAAGAATCTGATTCCACTCTTTTCCCAAATATCTAATGTCACAATAATTCTAATAAAAGGAATATCATATCATCGCAATATGCATACTTTAGACCATTACAAATAGATGATTGATGGTATATTTCTCCTTTTTTGCATAAATGGGTAGTATTGGAATATTTTGAGTACTAGTATTGATTTTGGTGCCTTAGACATGGTTATTATAGGAAGCATGAGCCTTGGTTCTTGATGGGTGATTCTATGAATCTAGGACCAAGAATACCACCATAAACCACCACATATGCCCCCTAAGGATAACTTTGATCTATTCGTGGAGATATGAAAGATATTAGGAGTGTTTTAGCACTAAATATATCTCTTATATCTATGGAAATGGTTGGGAAATTAAACATGGGGCATAGGATCTAAGTACAATTGTGGATTACCTTGGATGAACCTTAGTGTGTATTTGGCTATGTGTGAGCCTATTGTTCCCTTTTTCCTTGTGGAAATGATTCCCATATCGGCGGTGGAAATTGTGTTGAAATATTGATGAGCACAACTGGCTTATGGTTGGGTGGAATGTTGCAACGACATAGCTAGTTGTTTCGGGAAGCTCATTTACGAGATAAGTGTTATCTTGTATTTAATATCTACAATGTAATTGTTTTAAGAATTGTTATGAATTTTTTGAAAGAGATTTTCTTCCATTGTATTTTACAACATTAGGCATCTTCATATGTATTTTATTTCCAATGCATTCTTGATTATGTTCATGGGGATAGATGCCCACTTAGGTGGCGTAGCAGCGTCCTCTCCATCAGATGACAAAGAAGGGGACATCACAGTGTGGTATTAGAGACCACAGGTTACAAGATTGGGCCTAAATGGGATAAATTGAATAGTTGTAGAGTGAAGATCAACCCTTGTTGAGAACTGGTGAGCTAAGAAAGAGAGAAAAAGAATTCAAAATTTTTCTAAGTACATCTATATCTATTGAGTTGGCTAAGTTTTTCTAACGATATTGCAGCGATACATGTCATCTGAGTTGGATGAGTTGTAGTGAAGAAGTTGCGATGATAGGTGTCGGTGTGAAAGGATGATTTTTGTCTATGTCTGAGAAAAGAAAGAAAAAAATTTGAAAAAAATCTAAGTGTTTTTGAAATTTCAATATCGGCAAGATTTGTCGAGATCGTAGCAACTATGTCAGTGAAAATTAACCAAAAATGCCGAAACCACCATCAATTTAAGCTACATGTTCTGACACATGTCGAAAGAAAATGGCGTGTTTGCTGAGAATAAAAAAAAAATCAAAATTTTTCTAAGGGTTTGAAATTTCTATGTCGGTAAGAATTGTTGACTTCGTCGATGCATGTCGAAAAACTTTGGTGAGTTCATCGATACATGTTGAAAGAAACTAGAGATTTTGTTGATACTTTATATGAAACTAGTGAGATTTGATGATACATAGGAGGAAACTAGTGATTTTTCCGATACGTTTCGGAAAAACTTGACGAGTTGTGTCAATCAGTGCAAAAAGGTGACTTGCGTCGATACGTGTCGGAAAAAAATGGCAAGTTTCGTTGTTTGACGCAAAAATATGAGTTGCAATGATACATGTTAGAAAAACATGGTGATTTTTACCGATAGTTCAGAAAAAAAAGGTGACTTCGTCAATACATGTTGGATAATATCGATGAGTTCGATGATCGGAGGAAAAATGATAAGTCTACCAAAACAGAGAATTCAACAGTTTTTCAGTTGGATTTGGAGGTGCTAGAAATTTGAAAAATGGTTGTGAACTTATGCACCAAGTTGCGCAAAATAGAAATATTTATGAAATCCCCCTTGACACTCGTCGTCCCCCTGAGACAGTTATTGATTATGATAAAATTTGATGTTTTGATAAGTTGTCAATATAGGATTTTCTCAAATGCAGAAAAGTATTTTATAAATTTTTGAGAATATCACGTAGCTAACGATTGTGTTTATGAACACATTTTATATCATCATAGTAACATTAAAGGAAAATTTGGTCTTAGTTGGTCCAAGAAGATCAACATCATGAATGATGCACAGGATCCCTATGAGCTCGAGACAGATGCCATGGGGGAAATCATATAGGTTGAAAATTCTAAAACAGAATCCAGTGGGAGGAGAAATTAGGAGGATCCACTAGGTATTGCAGCTACCATGCGGATCCTGAGGGTGGAGTTGTAAAGTTGCAGAGAAGATAATAAAAAGATGATTAAATATTAGGAAGAAAAAAATCAGTTTAATGCTTCCATGATACAGAGTTTGAAAGACATCCAAAGGCATATAAACTATGGGAATCAAACAACAAATACAGAAGGGAGTAGGAGTATCTCAAGGAGAAGTTCTCACAAGAGGTCCAATAGCTCAAGAAGAGTTTCTAGACATATAACATATACTCTAGAAATATATTCTAGTGGATCATTGGACTTAATATTCCATTGGGGTTTCAAGGTATTCATCTCATGGGAGTAAGAGTAAGGGGCATTACAAGAACAATTCATATGGGGAATTTAAGAAGGAAAATCCTCCTACATTTGATGGTGAGGTAAAATCTCATCAAGAAGTTGGAGCTTAGCTTCTTGGGATGAGAAAATATTTCCAAGTCCTACACTACTATGGAAATACCAAGGAAAAGGTATACATATTCAACTTAAATGGAAAAGCATCTATATGGTGGGAGAAACTTAGGGAAGTTAAGAAGATCAATGAAATAAATACTGTGTGGAAACAATTAGAGAAATATTTCAAGCAGAAGTACCTCTCCGATAGGTGCTATGATCATAATATTAAAGAGTTCAATGAGATAAAATTGGGACAATTGACCATGGAAGAATAGGAAAACAAATTATTCGAACTAGTGAGGTATATCACGTATATTCGACATGATAAGGTGAAAATTCAATATTTTCTAAGTGGGATACCTCAGGAATATAAGGACAGGATTGAATTTGATGAACCTTGAACTCTAGAAGAGGAAATAAGGAAGGCCAAGTATTGCTATGATTGAAACAAAATAAAACTTGATTTTCATAAGGCATGGAAGGACAAAGGAATGAGAAGTTTGACCAAAGGAAGAAAGCTATCAAACCCTCTCACCTCCGAATTCAGCAAAGGCATCCATCACAAGCTGTGACTAAGCCACCCAGAATGATGGGAGACAATACTATAGATACAACGCAGTAAAGAGAACCACTTCAATGTTGGGGATGTGGAGGGGACCATATGCTTAGGAACTGTCTCCATTAGAATGGGAATGCAATTCAAGTTCACAACATCTAAGGCATTTAAATTGTGGCTCAAGTGGTGAGGACCAAGGCCTAGAATATCTGGAATACTAGAATACTACCAGGAATATCATCAATAAACTATGGTTGAAGTTGAAGGTAAGATTGCTAAGAAATATGTTTCTATTTTGATTGACCCATGATCTACTCACAGTTACATCACTCCTAAAATTGTTGAGATTTGTTCTTCTAAAGAAATTAAGTCATAATGAATCATGGTTAGTTCAACTAGCCATGGGAACCAAGAGAAAATTTAGTGAGATTGTATATAAATTTCCATTAGATATGGATGGGCTATTCACTTATGAAAACTTGAATATCATGCCACATGGTTCCTATGATGTTATCATTGGAATGGACTGGTTAGAAGCACACAAGGTTAAACTTGACTTTTACAACAAAAAATTTGAATGCATGGATGAAGAAGGAAACCCAAGGGTTGTAAGAGGCATTGCAAAGGTGATTTATTTTAGGCAAGTTTCAGCAATGAAGTTGAAGACGTTTTGTAGGAAAGGTTGTCAATTATATGTAGCCCATGTTTTGGAAGCAGTGGGAAATGAAACTCCTAAGTTGGAGGACTATCATGTATTGCAAGAATTCAAGAATTTTTTTCTTGATGTTTCTTGATGAGATAACAGGACTTCCTCCAAAGAGGGACATTTATTTTAGAATTGACCTTGTTCTAGAAACCGCACCAATGTCCAAGACACCCTATAGGATGAGCACACCAGAATTGCTAGAGATGAAAATATCCTTACAAGAGTTTTTGGAAAAGAATTATATTAGGCCAAGTGTATCTGATGGGGATCACTAGTTCTAGTTGTGAAAAATAACGACGTGACACTCGGGTTATGTAATGACTATGGGAAGTTGGACAAAGTTACAGTGAAGAATAAATACCCATTACCTCGAATTGATGACCTTTTTGATAAAATGAGAGGAGAAAAGGTATTTTCAAAAATTGACTTGAGGTATGGTTACCATCATATAAGAATAAAAGAGGAATATATTCATAAGACAACCTTTAGAACAAGGTACGTGAACTATGATTTTGTGGGGGTACCATTTGGTCTCACAAATGCACCAGCTACATTCATGTGTCTCATGAATAGTGTTTTTAGAAAGTATTTGGACAAGTTTGTTCTTTTCTTCCTATATGTAATTCTTATTTATTGTAAGAATGAATAAGAGCATGAAGAACATTTCAGAATGGCATTAAAATTTGTAATGTCCCCAAAATTTAAAAAAAAATGTAGGCTAGTTAAATACTACCTATTATGGACATTAATTCATCTTTTGTGGAATATGTCTATCATTGTTTACTAAGTCGAAGTGTCATACGCTTTCCTTACCTTTATATGTGTTTTCCTATGTAATGCTAATGTAATTATGTACTATGTTTATATTACTCGAACTGGTTAAATGATTACTCTGTTAGTGATTACTATTTAACATGAATTTGAGTATGTTGGTTCAATTATTTCTTACTTCATGGTTATTTCTTTTGTTCATCGATTATGGACTTATTTATGAAAAGTTTAGACTTTCCTTTAATTGTCAAGGGGTGGAGTTGCGAGATTTGTATCCCTTAAGGGACCACTCAGAGAGGTAAATGGTTCCTCCTACTTTAACAGGGTTTACTTAGTTAATTATGAACTAATGCAAACTTCCCCTTTTTGTGTAGGTTGCTTCATTGATGGAAACTATCTATGACAGCTAAACGTAACATCCTATGGCATGCTAACTATGCTGCACTATCCTATGCATACCAAAGATAAAAGGACTACTTGTTCCTACTTCCTTTGTTTATGCAGAGTTGGGGTTGTATGACCCGAATCTTCATGGTTGACATTATTTCTATGGTTTGAGGCTATGATAATTTTCATCCCTTTGATCTATATTTTATAACATGGAAATGAAAATGTGTAAATCCTAGGGTTATAGGTTTAAGTCATAAGACTTGGAAATAATATGGTTTATGTGACAAACCTTTCATGGCATATTTCATATGCCATGAAAGTATGGCTTAACTATGCCAGAGAGGGTTTTGATGGGGGTTTAGTGCAAATTTGCAAATGTTGTGGTTTGGACTATAGAGAGGTGGGTAAAAATCACGTTGTTGGTGGGAACGAGGGTGGCACATTTATGTCTCCTTAGGGAAAGGGGAAAACGAGCCCTAAGCTCTGGTTTGGTCATTTTTAGGATTCCTTTGGAGTTGTTGCTAGTTGTCTACATGATTTTGGCTCCCATTGATTAACACTACGTGGAGTAATAGACTCATCTTGGTAATAGAATTGGTATTTGTATATTAATCTTATGGTTTGATAATTTAATAGAGCGCTCTATATTTTGGTTTCAAATGATGTGATAACAATGGCGTGACAATTTGATTGCTTGGAATGGCACTATGTCGAATCATGACTATGTTCCTTTTACTTGTAAATTATAGAATGATTATTTTATGTATCATGGTTAGGGTTTATTATTTCTGATAACCAATAGATTGGCATACTACTGCATATTTTTTTGATGCCGTGGCCGTAACAACATTGATAGTAGGGTTTATAAATATATTCTCTGCATTTAAAATTGTTTGGGTTTTGTCCTTAAATTTTTTTATGTTGGGGTTTCACCTCTTGGCCATCATCCTTGCTCATCCTTGGTATGGAAACACAACATGTAGATTTTATTATTTTATGCAATGCAGAGTTGTGACAAGATAACGATTTTAAATTTTTTTTAAGGCTGGGGTTTATGCAATGTAGAGTTGTGACAAGATAGCGATTTTAAATTTTGTTTTAAGGCTGGGGTTTACAGTCGATATTGGTAGTTGCGAATCATGGCTCATGCAAATAAACAACTTGTGATTAGTTTGTTGGATTTTAGTCTATGTGTTTGGTTATGTTAGCATAATTTTTAATTGGTGTAAAATCTTGTTTTATGTGGAATGTTTTATGGCTTAACAATGTTGGTGTTTTAAAAGAAATCCCTATAGGATTCAATTCTTGGGTATTTGTTTGATTTGGTTTTGTTATGTAAATAATGCGATACTGCAAGATTTGATCCTCAAATGTCTAATGCGTGGATTGGTGTTTCAATACAGTGTGTGTGTGCTTCTTTTTGGAAGAGATGCCAAAATGATTCAATCATGGATCCTTTAAATGGATATGTTGTTTAATATTTTGGTTTATATTAAATATAAAATTGATTCTTAGTTTGGTAGAAAATAGTAGAGATAACTTATATGATAGTTAGGCCTACGGCCATACTTGAACAGGGATCGATGGTTATCATGTTATCCAGAGAATTTTATAATGGAAATATTGTATGGGGTTTATTTAAGAATTATGTTCGTTATGTTTATTGTAAGTTTAGGGTTTAAGTATGTAAATTAGGTTCTTCGTACTTATGCTATAATTGTATAAGTTTTAGTATGGAAATGGTACTTAATTTCTATTTTAAGAACAATGTTTATGCTACAATTCTACATAATATTTTTGTTGGTTTAAATAATAAGTGTGCTGGCAATATGAAATATGCCAGTGTAGAAAGATGTAGAGTTGGTTTTAATGGTGATAATTTTGTTTCTGTGGATCTTAATTAGTTCTTTGGTTGATAGATTTATTAGTTAAATTTGATATGATCTGACCTTAGTTGATGTTCTAACTAGAGTGTATAAAATTACAGCATGAGATAAAATTGAATTTCAAAAATAATAAAGATGGGAGAGTAATACAAAAATAATAAAGCCATATAATTTCCTATAGTTTCGAAAACTGAAAAAAGCATATATGAAAGTCTAATTAATAAGAAGTCTAATATGTATTCTCCTATCTATGACATCATGTTTAAGTAAATAAAATACTCCTATAACGAAATATGTATATCTATGGTTGGTATGAACCCTTTAACTAAAATAAGCTTAGGTGCTTTTAAGTTTATGTAAACCAAACAACCTAGTTACAACAAACAAATTCTATTCATTCTTCTAGAATTTAATCTCTTCATTTATTAAGAAAACTTATCTGAAATATAAGTAAAATCAAGAAACCTCATACTTGCAAGTTGAAGATATTTTAATGGTTGGAAACCCTGCACACTTGAACACACAGCATTAACAAGGAAATAGACAGCTTTGACCTCTGTTCAGTTAACCAAATAACTTGGGAACTACCATGTTTCACACACCCATGACCCCCGAAACTATTCTTGGTTTCAATCTACATCCCCTAGAGCTGGTTCCAACATGGAAGTAGCTTATAGATCCTAAGGTAGGGCTTCCCTATCTCGGATAACAGGTTCTGTATCCTTTTTATTTTCCTCTTGGGAAAAATGCTCTCCAATAATTCTCTTGAAAATAACTAGGAAAAATTATGGAATAATCAAAAGATCCTGAAGCCTCTCTTTGGATTGGGCCTTTATAGACATACTTTTCACGAAAAGGGGCAGTTAAATCAAGAATCATCTTTTTTTCTTGAAATAACCCTTTTTACTTAATTTAGGTAAATTTAATATTTATTTAAATTTAACTTAGGAACTTTTAACTAGTTCCTACTTTGACTCTTGTAGGTATTTAATATTTAATTAATATTAGTAACAATAATAATATATAGATCATTTCATTATTATTCATAGTTTCTAGTATTATTACCTATGCTTAATCTTTTATACACATTATGTATAAACTATATATTTATATATATTACTGTTAACATTTTTACTTTAGGGATCATATAGCATGATCACTAATCACATGACACTCTTGTTTTTAGCTTATAGTCATTTATGTATTAAGGCATTCAAGTAGGGGTTAGGTCAACTAGGTTAGGCAACTCTAAACCTCCTTGCATGTTGGATTACCTCGTTTAACATGGTAGTTCTTCAGTACTTGATGAGCTACATAAATTTAAAATTTTATTTAAGCACTTAAAAATTAGTAAGATCAGATCAATGTTTTATTAGTCATTTTTTTCTCAAAATGATTTAATTTTCAATAACTCCTAGCATTTAGCTAGAGCCCATACTCAACGCTAAGAAACAGGAACTTACAAACATAGTGCAATGCCAGACCTCCTCGCTCAACACAACTTCTAGGATGTATTTGTAAGATATAGCTAGGGATAAAATGGACAAGGATTTGATGTTCTAGATATTATGCTCAACATCAACTTGGAATTCTCCAAGTATTCTTTCCAACACTTCCAATTCTTATATTTTCATGTGCTTTAGATATTCTTTCTCAACAAAATGGTTTCATAATTCATGTGTTCTAGAGCCTCTTGCTCAACACAAAAATTAAAATTCTCATGTTCTCCAGAGCCTCTTGCTCAAAACAAACATAAAATACTCATGTTCTCCAAAGCTTCTCGCTCAGCACAACCATTAAATACTCATGTTCTCCATAGCTTCTTGCTCAATAAAAAACATCAAATACTCATGTGCTTCAGATCTTGCGCTCAAATCAAACATATCATCAATGATGTGCTTCAGGGTCCATGCCCATGACATGAAATCATATATGTAAAACAAATTCAATTGGTTTATTCCCAATATATCAAACAAATTATCATTCTCATGTGCAGTGAGGAATTATTCCCAATATACAAAAATAAACATCAAAGCAACATTATAGAAATGGGGCTTATTCCCATAAGTGTTAGGTGAAAAATTTGAGATATTACATCCCTCCCCACTTAGAACACCATCCCTAGTCTTCTAAGGACTTGGAATGAAATAATGAAACAAGGTGGGGTAAGCCTCTCTCATCGTGGCTTTATTCTCCTAAGTATCCTCATCGGCCTCAAAGTGATTCCATTGCACTTTCAACTAGAATATGGTGCACTTCCTGAGCTAGAACTCTCTCTTGTCCAGTATATGAAGGGGTTTAGGTACAAAATCCCCTTCAGGTTCCACCTATAACAAGGACCAATCAATCACATGTTTACTATCATATACATATTTCTTTATTAAGGATACATGGAAAAAATTATGAAATATTATGTGACTGGGTAAATATAGTTCACATGCCACTAGCCCTCTCTTCAAAAATATCTGAAAGGGTCCACAAAATATTAGCGCCAAGATTCCACATCTTCCCAAGCTTAATGTGCTTCTTTTTGCCTTTACTTTCAACTAAACATGGTCACCTATATGATAATATTTATTTTTTCTTTTCCTATCCACATAACTCTTCTGGTGGTCTTGTGCTTCTTTAAAGTTTAGTTGGACCTTGGTAAGCACCTTTTCCAATCCCTTTATAGTAATTCAGACCCTAATGTGAGTCGATCCACCAGGCTATCCCAAGTAATGGGTTTTCTACACTTTCCTCCATAGAGTACCTCGAAGGGACTCATTTTGGCATAGTTCTGGTATTCATTGTTATATGAAAACTATGAAAGATGCAGGTAATATTCCCACTTGGTGGGGTTGTTCATGACTGTATTAATCCTCGGCATGTCCTCTAAAAATATAATTTACCCATTATGTATTCCCGTCTATCTGTGGGTGGTAAGAATTACTAAATTTTAATTGCGTCTCTAATCCAGAGAATAAGGATATCAAAAAGTTCCCAGTAAACTTTGTATCTCGATCTGAGATGATTTCATTGTGTATCCTGTGCAATCTGAATATATATTTTAAGGAGACGTTGACAATTTGTACTACCTTGTAGGTCAACTTCATTAGACTGAAGTGTGATTTTTTTGACAACTTGTCAATTACTACAAATATAGAGTCATTTTACTTCTTACTCTTTGGTATAGACATAATAAAATCCATACTAATGACCTCCCACTTCCATTCCCTAATGGGTAATGGCTACAACAATCTCCAAGGATGCTGGTGCTCAGCTTTGACCAGTTGACACTCTTGAAATTTTGTGATAAACAACGCTATGCGTGACTTTAAATTAGGCTAGAAAAAGTGTCTCTTTACTATGGGTATCATCTTTTGATATCCCATATTTCTTGATTAGGGTGTCTGATGAAATTCCATGATGATACTCGACCTAATGTCCCCTCTTTTTGGAACATATAATATTTCTTTGTAACAAAACAGTCCCATTTCATCTATTTTGTACTCCTTTTGTTTTTGAAACAACCTCTTCTCTTGGAACTTCTTGAGGATTTCAACATTAAAAGGTTCAACTCCATTGGCCATTCTAATATTCTCATGTAATTATGAATCTAGTTGACTTGAATTCACCACATATGTCCTATGAACTCGTCAACTTAAATTATTAGTAATTTTGTTCCCCTTTCCCTTTATATGCTTTAACTCAAAATTGTACTCGCTAAGGAATACCAACTATTGAAATATTGTAACTTCGAAGAATATTCTATCTTTGTCTTTTTATGGTCCCCGATGGTCCTACCGGGAGAACCACTTGTATTACATTGTATCCTGATGCTCCTAATCAAAAGAACTAATAAGAGTCATGAGGTAGTCCCCTCTAATTGTAAAGGTGGGTCATCAGCACCCCAGTGTGGTTACTTGAGCCTACATGTGTAACTCGAGCCTACATGATTTAACTCGAGCCTACATGTCAAATGAGTTAACTTAAGTGAACGGATGAATATAAATAGGGGTGTAGTGCTCCTCATTAGAGACACACACACTCTCACTTGTATAGCGCATTAGTGGAGAAGAGAAGTAGCTAGAGAAGGAGGAGGATTAGGATTTGATCTCCTTGCTGGTTTTATCATTTATCTTTTTGGTGCATCTATATTGAGGAAGCTTTTGCTGGGTTTTTCCCTTTAGGGTTTTCCTAGGATAAATCTTTGTGTTCCTTTTGTATGGTTATGCTTGTCTATCTCTCAGTGATCCTGTTTATATGATTTTGTTATGAAAATGAAATGAAATACTAATTTATTAGCTAATCATATGAAAATTTAACATGGTATCAGAGCTAACCTGAGAAGAAGACATTGTGCAGCTACAGAAGATGGGGGCTTCTTACTTTTTGGGTCTATCAAAGCGGAATTCAATTCCGAGCATTTTTAGTTTTCGATGTGGAAATTAGGGATTTCTATAGAAGAGGAATTTTTGAGTGAGACTAGAATAGGATTATTCTCCTCATCAAAACCGAATTTTAGAGACCTGGATCAAGAAATTTGGTTGGGTGAAACTCTGGGAAAGTCAAACCCTAGTTTGACCCCGAGCTAGAAAAACCCTAAATACTAAAACTGCTACGTTTTGGTACATTCGCTATATTCCAATATTAGAGAAGGTTCAGGAGATGAAAATTGTAGGGGAAGAAGAAAACATCCTAATGAACACTGTGTCCAAAATTCATTCTCATATTCGTTGTATTCCAGGATATATGTTCTCTCCAAGTTAGTGTTCCAGCCTCTTCCAGAATTCATCCCTAAACAGGACACTTGGGGAGAATTGAAATATCTTGGGATACAGAGGTCCAAATGGAATTATTGAAGATGTTATATAAAGGGAATAGACTTTAATTTCAGTGATATTAATATCAGACTTAGAAGATGAACCAGTGACACCTGGCATTCCGTACAACTTTGCTGTTCTGAACAGTCCTGTAACAGGTCACCTTGGGAAAAGGATCATAAATTCCAAATGGAAAAACCAATTATAATGAAGCCTATGATTTTTGTCAATGACATGCGAGGTTACCTCAGTACAAAATTTCAGACATAGAAGAGCATAAATTTTGGAGATATCATAGAAACAGCAACATGCATTTCTGCAGAAGAAATTGGAAAATTAGGGCTTCCTCTTCCAGGAGCTTCCCTCCACTGTTTTCAAAAATGGAGTACATTGGATAGCTCCATTTGAATATATCTATCTGCCTATCCAATCAGATCTGAAATATTCCAGTTTTTGAAATTAGGGTTTCTGTGACAAACCCTAGATCAGCCAACTTTGGAACCAGGACGGACACCTCAAATCGGTAAGATCTAATCCTTTGCTATGTTCATTTGAGGTTCTCATTTCAAAGTGATCTATCACATTAGCTTGATGATAAGCTTGGTGAAGTTGACAATTTCCAAGCCTATAAGTATATGATCTCTTTGAAGAAAATGGATTGGACACCTACATGAGCATAGAGGTTCCATTTTCAGAGGAAGATGAGGCTAGAAGCCTTTCTCAAGAGGAACTTGGTCAAAGCCCAGAAGATCATTGATGATTCAGTCACAAATCAACTTGTACTACAAGTGTCTTCCCTAAAGAAATATATGAGGTTTGATTCCTTGAACAAGCTATTTGAAGGGAAGAACATAGATCGGAATATGACCTTAAGAAACTAGCTGAAGAACGTGAAGATCCAGAATGCAGAGACCATACAGTCATAAGGATCTCTCAAATCAAAGAACAACTTCAAGTGGTGAAAGAAGAAGTGAAGAATGCAGAAGTAGTGATGTCCACCTTGAATTTCTTCCCAGGATCATGGAATTCATTCATTCAAGAAATGTGTTCCAGAAGGAAGTGATTACTTTCAACAGACTTTGGGAAGAATAAGAAGCTCGTCTTTGAAGATCAAGCTCTCATCTTCAAAAGAAGATCCCTCAATCAATGAGGAATATGAAGATCTAAAATCTTGAAGAACTGCTTACCCACCTCAGCATTTGGATAAGAAACGATGCTATCATGAATGAAGAAGATGATGAAGCTGAAGACTCAAGAAGGAGTATACCCATGAAACAAATAAAGATAAGTATTCAATTGTCATTTCATCATATTGTTTTGTTATACATTTGATTATATTCAGTTGATGTATTTTTTGCATTAATGACTGTATACTACTAATATGCATGTGATGGATAAGTAGCTCATGGTTCTATACAACTCTCCATTGCTACTTATCAAACCTCTTTGCTGACATATTGGATTATTGCACAATCTCAATAATGTCATGGTAGAGATGGAAGGCATCTAGAAAGTTTATGTGAGATATGGATGAATGTTGTATTGACTAAACAATTGCATGATGCATAAGAATTTGTCGTTATGCATATGTTTTATGAAATACTTCTAACCATGCAACTGGTGCATTTGAATTGTAGGAAAGGTCATGAACAACCTCCTACAAGAAAAGAAGGATGAGAGTTGTTCTGAAGAACATGTGATGACAATTCAATATCCACTCCAATAAACATGAATCAGAAGCTCCCAGGGTCAGAGACACCATGACAGAAGAAAGAGCTTTAGAGAGTGGTAGATACACCTTGAAGGATGAAGACCACCATGAGTACAAGAGATAACTCAAGATGAAGAAAATAATGCTATGAAAGAAGCTATGATCAAAGAATAACAGTTGATCATGGGGAATGATGTATACGATATGATGGAACAAGTGTACAAAGAAAGGTTCATGATTCTCCCTAGAAAGAATAGACTATGACATGACATACTCTATTGACGAGTATATATCAAGCATAGAACCACCTGTACAGAATGAAGAGGGAAGATGATACTCCACTTAAGGGGAAGTGACTACAGAAAATTATATCTAAGTCTGACATGGTATGACATGATGGATAGCTTTGTGATGGATCGATACTTTACCAAGAGTAAAGTGGGTTCTAACCTTCAAGGTTGAATGCAGAAGACTAGGATATGTTGATGACCTGAGAATACAAACTCATAGAAGATGTTGTGATACTAGAATGATGTTTGCGATATAGTACTCAAACAAGAAATCAAGAATGTGGTATCTTCCAAATGGATTTGCAAGATAAGATATGTTGCTGATAGAAGTAAGGTAAGAGTTGTGGCTAGAGGTTTCTATCAGAAAGAGGGAATTAATTATGAAGAGACACTTACTCCAGGAAGCAAGGTACACTTCCTTCAAAACTATCATGGTAGTTTCGTCCATGATGAAGTAAGGACAAGAATTCCTTAATGGTATGATTAAGGAAGAGTTTTACATCGAATAGTCACGAGGATTTGAAGTTGAAGACAGAAGGAATCAAGTATGCAAGTTGAAGAAGGCCCTCTATGGCCTGAAGCAAGCTCCCAGAGCTTGGTATGGAAGAATAGATAGTTTCTCGATGAGCATGGGCTTTGCCAAGAGTAAAGTCGATCCTAACCTTTCCTACAAGGTTATAGAAACCTATCATTCTATTACTATATGTGGATGACTTATTCTTGACAGGGAATGAGAAACATATCATGGAAAGCAAGAAGAAACTAGCAGAAGAATTTGAGATGAAAGACCTTGGGTTAATGCATTATTTCCTAGGTCTAGAAGTAGGGAAAAGTTCAGAAGGAATCATTCTCAACCAGGGAAAGTATGTGGTAGAGATATTGAAGAGATTCAATATGTTGAAATGCAAAGTCATGGGCACACCCATGGACTCCAACCTGAAGCCGTTAGCTGATGACTCATTAGAGTTAGTGGATGTGACTCACTATAGACAGATCATTGGGTCATTGATGTACTTAACAAATACCAGACCAAACATTTGTTTTGATGTGAACACCTTAAGTCAATATCTTGTTCAACCAAGACGGGCTCACTTAGTAGCTGCAAAACATGTGATGAGATATCTGAAAGGGACTATAGACTTTGGTCTATACTATGATGGTAGCCATGAGTATAGATTTTATGGCTACATAGATGCAGATTGGGATAGAAGTATCTCAGATAGGAAAATCACATCAGGTATATGCTTTTGTTTGAGGTCTGCTATAAGTTCATGGTTTAGCAGGAAACAGTCCAGTGTTTCTCTTAGCACGGTTGAAGCAGAATACATAGCAGATTGATATACTAAGTTGTGAAGACATATGGCTTCAGAAGCTGATATAAGGTCTCTTTGACCTGAAGATGGACACAACAATGATTCTATGTGATAACCACAGTTGTGATGACAAAGAACCCCGTGTTCCGACGTAACTCGTAGAAATCTGGTATTTCTACATACAAGATAAGATGAAGATAATGATACTGTAGATGTAGATGATGGTGATTTAGTATTTCTATACTGAATATAGAGATGATAATGATTTCAGTATTCCCATACTGAAGATATAGATGATATTTCAGTATTTACATACTGTAGATATAGATGATGGTGATTTTGTATTTCTATACTAAATATATAGATGATGATGCTTTCAGTATTCACATACTGGAGATACAGATGGTGATAGTTCAGTATTCACATACTAAAGATGTACATGATGATGGTTTGGATGATAATGTACTGACGAAGCCTCTACCTCGAGTAGAGTTCGAACACTTTGAAGACAAGCTTGGTGTGGTTCAAAAAGATCTTCCCTGAAAGGGGGAGTAGTGATGTTGCAGAGGGATTCTATCATCCCGGGACATCTGTCCACAATAGATCTGGTGACCTTGGTCCTCAAGAACGTGGTGGGATTGTATCATCCCTGGGCACTTCCCCTAAAGTGATCCGGAGACCTCAGTTTTCGAGAATGAAGAGGGATTATATCATCCCGAGACATCTATCCATAATAGATCCGGTAACCTCGGTCCTCAAGAATGTGGTAGGATTGCATCATCCTTGGACATCGTCCTTAAATGATAGGGAGTGATTATCCCGTAATTGTATCCTGTGACTTTGGTCGTCGAGAATGTGGTAGGATTGCATCATCCTTGGACTCAAGTCCTAAAGTGATAGGGAGTGATTATCCCGTAATTGTATCCGGTGACTTCAGTTGTCGAGAATGTGGTAGGATTGCATCATCCTTGGACTCAAGTCCTAAAGTGATAGGGAGTGATTATCCTGTAATTGTATCCGGTGACTTCGGTCATCAAGAATGTGGTAGGATTGCATCGTCCTTGGACTTAGTCCTAAAGTGATAGAGACTGATTCTCCCGTAATCAATCTAGTAACTTCGATTGTCAAGAATGTGATGAGATTGTATCATCCCTGGACTTTAAGTCCAAAAATGATCCAAAGACTTTATGTCTTTGAGTTGTGGATTGCAGGTTGTTGCTGATGATGATGATGTCATACTGATCGAAAGATCAGAGTATGATGATGATGACGTACTGATCGAAAGATCAGAGTATGATGATGACGCACTATGATTATGATGTTTCTGATCGAAAGATTAGAGTATGATGATGATGTTTCTGATCAAAATATCAGAGTATGTTGATGATGTTTCTGATCGAAAGATCAGAGTATGATGATGATGTTTTTGATCGAAAGATCAAAATGTAATGACGATTATGATCGACAAGATTATAATATGATGATGATGATGTTGGTGCTGATCGAAAGGGAAAAGTGTGGATAATATTGCTGATCGAGAGATCAAAGTACTGAAGATGTTGCTGCTGATCGAAAGGTCAAGGTGCTGAAGATGTTGTTGCTGATCAAAAAGTCAAAATGCTGAACATGTTGCTGATCGAAAGGAAAAAATACTGAAGATGTTGTTGCTGATCGAAAAATTCAAAGTGCTGAAGATGTTGCTAATCGAAACGTCAAAATGCTTGTTGCTGATCGAAAAGTCAAAATGCTGAAGATGTTGCTGATCGAAAGGACAAAATACTGAAGATGTTGTTTCTGATTGAAAAAGTGAAAGTGTTGAAGATGTTGCTGATCGAAAGGTCAAAATGCTGAAGATGTTTTTGCTGATCGAATAGTCAAAGTGCTGAAGATGTTGCTGATCGAAAGGTCCAAGTGCTGAAGATGTTGTTGAAATATCAAAATGATGAAGATGTTGCTAATCAAAGACTGAAGATATTGTTGATGATGAAAACTAAAGATTGAAGATGAAGACTACGTGATGTTGAAAAGCTTCCAATGATTTATAGATGTGTTACCCTGCTGATGTTGATGATGGCCCCTATCTCTTCTCTTGTTATTGTTGATGTTGCTGTAGAATACCCTTCTCGTTAAGGGGGAGTGTTGAAATATTGTAACTTCGAAGAATATTCTATATGTGTCTTTTATGGTCCCCAATGGTCCTACCGGGACAACCACTTGTATTACATTATATCCCGATGCTCCTAATCGAAATAACTAATACGAGTCATGAGGTAGTCCCCTCTAATTGTAAAGGTGGGTCATCAGCACGCCAGTGTGGTTACTTGAGCCTACATGTGTAACTCGAGCCTACATGATTTAACATGAGCCTACATGTAAAATGAGTTAACTTAAGTGAACGAATGAATATAAATAGGGGTGTAGTGCTCTCATTAGAGACACACACTCTCTCACTTGTATAGCGCATTAGTGGAGAAGAGAAGTAGCTGGAGAAGGAGGAGGATTAGGCTTTGATCTCCTTATTGGTTTTATCTTTTATCTTTTTGGTGCATCTATATTGAGGAAGCTTTTGCTGGGTTTTTCCCTTTAGGGTTTTCCCAGGATAAATCTTTGTGTTCCTTTTGTATGGTTGTGCTTGTCTATCTCTCAGTGATCTTGTTTATATGCTTTTGTTATGAAAATGAAATGAAATACTAATGTCTTAGCTAAGCATATGAAAATTTAACACCAACCATCTAGCCTGCATGGCATTTAGATCCAGTTACTCAAATAAATACTTCAATTTCATATTGTCTATTTTCAAAAGAAATTTCTACCCCATGAGGTAGTGCATCCACATCTTCAAGGCGTGGATTATGGTTGCTGACTCCAAATCATGGGTGGGTTAGTTTTGTTTTTATTCCTTTAAATTCCACAATTCATAATAGATCATGCAATCATTCTACAAGAGGACTCCTCTAATCTCTTCCTTGCTTGCATCCATACAAAAAACAAAATCTCCAATGGGATCCGCAATTAGTAGTATTGGTGCATTTTCCAAAAGTTGTTTAAGCTTTTGAAAACTTTCCTCACACTTGGTAGTCCATAAGAACTTGTTTATTTTCTTTTCCCAAGTGATCATGGGACAAGATATCCTCAAATATTTCTCAATGAACTTTCTATAGTAACTGACTAATCCCAAAAAAAATGTAATGTCAGTGACACTAGTAGGGCTAGGCCAATCCTCTATGGATTTAATATTTTTTTGGGTCCATAGTTATCCCCTTATCAGAGATGATGTAACCCAAGTACTGTATATGTCATTTATAAAAATCACATTTACTAAACTTGGCATAGAGTTGGTGTTCCCGTAACACCTATAGTACTATGTGAAGATTCTCCTCCTCTTCCCCTTTACTCTTAGAGTAAACTACGATGCATTTTATAAAGACCAAAATGAATTTATCCAGGTATTTATTGAAGATGTTGTTCAGCATACAAATAAATCTCATGGTTGCATTGGTCAACGCTAATGGAATCACTACAAACATGTAGTGGTTGTACCTCATATGAAAGGAGGTTTTATGTATATCCTCATCGTGAATCCATACTTGTTCGTATCCAGACCACAAGTCCATTTTTGAAAAGATCTTGGCTCCTTCTACTTGATCAAACAAGTCATCAATCCTAGGTAGTGTGTATGGGTTCTTGATGAGCATATTGTTAATTTGGTAGTAATCAATGCACATTTGCATCATACCATCCTTCTTCTTTATGAAAAGTATTGGTGATCCACAAGGGGACACACTCATTTAGATATATCTCTTATTATTCAACTACTACAACTACAACTTGAGTTCCACCAGCTTTTGTGCGCTCAAGTGGTAAGGGGATTTTGAATCTAGAATTGATCGTGGTGTGAGTTCTATGGAAAAATATAGGTCTTGTTTGAGTGGCAATCCTGGTATCTCCTCAGGAAACACATATATGAAGTCTACGAGAACTATAAAGTGCTCGATGTGCTGTTCTCTTTCAGATTCTATGTCCTTCATGTTCACTGCAAATAGTTTGTAACCTTTCCTACTGCAGTTCTTTGCTTGTCAAGCAAATACATTCCTTACCTGATTCCCTTGGCTATATATACACAAGATTGACTTGTGTAAGCAATCGAGCATGACATGGTGTTGTTCCAACTAGTCCATGGAGATAAGTATATCATATGATCCTAAGATTAGTATTTTTAGGTTCATCCTAGCAGGGAAACCATTCTGGTTTCCCCACAACTTCTAACTATTTCAGAAACCTTCCATTTTGTACCCGTGTCGAATTGCACCAGCTAGGGTTTCTCATGTTTAACTTTGACTAGTTTACATACATCAACAATTTCAGGTGATACATAACTTCAACAAGCACCACGGTCAATCAATATTGAAATAGAAGTGTTTGAAACCTTACCTTATATCTCAACCATGGTATCCTAGCGGTATGCTTATTGGGCATCCATGTATGTATAAATCCTTGATGTTCTAGCTATGTCCTCTAGCATTGGTTTTTCTTGTAAGTTGTGCAGGAATCCGTTGGTATTTTTCTTACTGTCTCAAGCATAATGATGCTGTTGGCATCTCCAGCATTTGATTTGTAGTGGGGAAACATTGCTTCCCCCATTTGCTGCAGGTTTCTTAGCATTTCGAGCTGGTACATATTGATCTATACCTGTCTTGTTGAAGTTCTTATTGGCTGGAAAAATATTGTTCTATTTTTTGTAAGGAGGTGGGTTAAAACCCGGTTTGTGGTTGTCGAAGAAGGTCCTTGACCTGTCTCTTCTTTTGTTGATTTTTTCTTTCTTCAACTGCCCATGCTCATAGAAAATCCTCTGTTTGTGTAGGGTGGTTTCCAATGTTTTAGGCACGTCAAATTCCGTCCTCTCTTGAACGTTGGGAGGAAACCATCCTAAAAACTGTTGTATTTTCACTTTCTCGTCCTTTATGTATGTCACATATTGTAGCAGATCCAACAATATGTTAATAAAAGAATCCATATTCATGGAACCCATCCTTAACTCGTGAAACTCTTTCACCTTTAGGTTGAAAAATATTTCAGACATGTATTTCTCCTAAAAAATTCTATGAAAGTTACTCCATCATGTTTCTTTTACCTCATATTTCTTGGTATGCTTTAGGTCTCTCCACTATCTAGTTGCTTTTCCATTTAAATTATAGATGGCTAGATGGGATTTCATCTCACTCGAGTAGTTGTATACTCTGAATTATTTGCTCATACTGAGAAGCCATTCTTTAGATTTTTCCTTGGTGTTCATCTCTCGTTCATAGGTTTGGGCTCTTATCTTTATGAACTCTCCTTGGAGGTTGTCATCATTCCTCTATTTCTTTCTGCAAGGATAAAGGGAATTATCACTTGAAAGACTGTGGTAATTTATTTCTAGAGGTTCAAGGGTCTATTTTTCTTTCCCTTCTTCCTTTGGGCTGCTGGAACATTTATGATAGAACTATTTCTTGAACTTGTTGGTTGAATGAGTGGGTTTTCCATGCGAGCTTCCTCTCGTCATCATCCACAGCCAAGATTCATTAATTTCTTGTTGTTCTTTTTTTCACTCATATTATTATCCTTAAAAATATGTAAGTGTTCTTGAAGATTTTGTATGGTTTTCAATATATCATAATTTAATTCAACCACAAGTTATTCTTCCTGTGTGGTGGTATTCAGTTTTCCTTGGCCCAGGTGTTGTCTTCTTCCATGTTCATGATATGAACTGTTCTTTGAATCATGAAATTTAAAATTTTAATAAGCAATAATTTTTTGTTAGTTAACAAAATTTGAAAGACATAATTTTTTTTTTGCAGCAAATGTTTGGCATGCCCATTAGGTATCTTAGTGTTGAAACAAGATTCTAATACCACTTGTAATGTTTCCAAAACTCCAAAAAGAAATTTGTAGGCTAGTTAAATACTACCTATTAGGGACATTAATTCATCTTTTGCAGAATATGCCTATCATTGTTTACTAAGTCGAAGTATCATAAGATGTCCTTACCTTTCTATATGTTTTCCTATGTAATATTGATGTAATTATGTACTATGTTTATATTAATCGAACTGGTTAAATGATTACTCTATTAGTGATTACTATTTAACATACATTTTTGTATGTTGGTTTAGTTATGTGTTACTTCTTGGTTATTTGTTATGTTCATTGTTTATGGATTTATTTATGACAATTTATGACTTTCCTTTAACTGTCAATATGTGGAGTGGTGAGATTTGTATCCCTTAAGGGACCACTCGGAGAGCTAAATGGTTCCTCCTGATTCTATAGGGTTTACTTAGTTCATTGTGAACTAATGCAAACTTCTATTTTTTTTGCAGGTTGCTTCATTGATGGAAACTATCTGTGACAACTAAACATAACATCCTACGATATGATAACTATACTACACTATCCTATGCATACTGAAGATAAACGGAATACATATTCCTACTTCCTTTGTTTATGCAGAATTGGGGTTGTATGACCTGAATCTTCATGTTTGAAATTATTTCTATGATTTGAGGTTATGAAATTTTTTATCCCTTTGATATTTATTTTATAACATGTAAATAAAAATTTGTAAATCCTAGGATTATATTCTTAAGCCATAACACTTAGAAACCATTATGTTAAGTTTTGGAAATACTATGGTTTATGTGACAAACCATTCATGGCATATTTCATATGCCATGAAACTATAGCTTCACTATGGCAAATAGGGTTTTGATTGGAGTTTAGTGCAAATTCACAAATGTTGTGGTTTAGACCTTAGAGATGTGGGTAAAAATCATGTCATTGGTGGGAAACATGGTGGCTCATTTATGGCTCTTTGGGGAAAGGATAAAATGAGCTATAAGCTCTGGTCTAGTCGTTGTTGGGATTTAGTTATCTCTGCTGCTATTTTTCTGCATTGGTTTGGCTCTCGAGGTTTAACACTACATAGAGTAATAGACTCATCCTACATTGAGATATGCATGCTCTCAGTCTAGTTTTGCATCATGGTTTCATCTATTTGCTTCCGTTAACATATTAACATACTTCTAATAGTGCTCTATTTCGATTTGCAGGTGAAAGGAGTGTCTTCAATTTGTGTCTTGTGTGTGGCTATCTAAACTGTCTACACTACCCATTCACGGGTAATCCCTACAAAAACATAGGCCTTTTTAACTCTACGTGTGAATGAGTAACATAGTGTTGAGCTCTGTGTTTAAAGGGTTAATGTTGTGAATGTTTTGCTTATGGGTTCAAATGTTTGGGTCTTTTGAGATAATGGGAATCGAGGGATGTGTTTGTAAATACTATTTCAATAATGGTGTAAGCATGGAGACTTTGAGACATGCATGTCCAGGAGAAGACTCAGCTTTGTAATATATTTTGGTATTTGTATCTTAATTGTATGGTTTGATAATTTAATGGAGTACTTTGTGTTTTGGTTTTAAATGATGTTATAATGATGGCAGGATAGTGCCATTGCTTGCAATGGCACTATGTCGAATCATGATTGTGTGCATTTTACTTGTAAATTATTTAATGTATATTTTATGTATCATGGCTGGGGTTTATTATTGATTACGGCCAATATCTTGGAATATTGCTCCATATTTTGTTGATGTCATGGTCAAGTAATAGAATTGAAAGTCAGGTTCATAAATTTCTTTTCTGCATTTAACATCGGCTTGGTTTTGTCTTTAAAGTTTATTATGGAGGGGTTTCACCTCTTGGCCATGATACTGACTCGACTTTGGTATGGAAACATAGCATGTACATTTTATTGTTGTATGCAATGTACAATTGTGACAATGTAGCGATTTTAAATTTTATTTTAAGGATGTGGTTTACAGTCAAGATTGGTAGCTACAACTAATCCCTCAAGTGAATATGCATCATGCCATTAGTTTGTTGCATGTTAATCTGATATTTTGGTTCGGTCAACATAATTTGTAACTGGTGTAAAATCTTGGTTTATGTGGAATGTTTTATGGCTTTACGGTTTTGGTCTTTTAAAATTGATCCCTACATGATTTGATTCTAGGCTATCTAATGCATGGATTAGTGTTTCAATACAACATGTGCGTTTTTGTTTTGGCAGAGATGCCAACAAGATTCGATCCTTCCTCCTTTAAATGGATATGTTGTTTAATATTTTGGTTTCTGTTAAGAATACAATTGGTTCTTAGTTCGGTAGAAAATAGTAGAGACATCTGATATGATAGTTAGGCCTACGACTATCATGCCAACCATCGATACCTATTTAGGATACCTATCGATGGTTGGCATGTTGGGCAGAGAATTTTATAATGGAAATATTGTACGGGTTTTTTTTAATAATTGTCTTCACTATGTTTATTGTAAGTTTAGGGTTTAACTATGTTAATTATGTTCATCGTACTTATGATATAATTGTTTAAGTTTTAGTACGGGAATGTTATTTAATTTATGATTTAATCAGAATGTTTATGCTACAGTTATATCTAATAATTTTGTTGGTTTAAATAATAAACATGTTGGAAATATGAAATCTTCCAACAAAGAAAGATGTAGAGCTAGATTTTAATGGAGATAATTTTATTTTTGTGTATTTTAATTAGTTCTTTGGTTGATAGATTTATTATTTAAATTTAATATGATATGACCTTAGTTGATGTTTTACCTAGAGTCTATAAAATTACAACATGAGATAAGACTGAATTTTAAAAATAATAAAGATGGGAGAGTAACGCAGAAATAATAAAACCATATAATTTCCTCTAGTTTTGAAAACTGATAGAAGCATATATGATAGTCTAAGTTATAAGAAATATAATCTATATTCTCCTAAATAGACCATCATGTTTGAGTAAATATAATACTCCTATAAAAAAATCTTTATATTAGGGTTGTTATGAACCTGTAAACTAAAATAAGCCTAGATTGTTTTACGTTTTTGTAAAAAAAGAAACTAGTTACACCAAACAGATTCTATTTATCCTTCCATAATTTAATCCTTTCATTTATTAAGAAAACCTGTATAAAATATAATGAAGATTGAGAAACCTCATACCTGCAAGTTGAAGCAATTTTAATGGTTGGAAACCCTACACACTCAAACACACATCATTAACAAAGACACAGATTGTCTTAACCTCTATTCAGTTAACGGAATAACTTGGTAACTACCACATTCCACTGAACCATCACCTGAAACCGTTTGTGGTTTTCATATGAATATTCCATAGCTGGTTCCAACATGCAAATATCTTATAGCTCCTAAGCTAAGACTTCCCTATCTTGGATAACAGGTTATGTATCAATTTTCTTTTCTTGTTGGGAAAAACTCTTTCCAGGAACTCTCTTGAAAATAATCAGGAATAATTATGGAATAATCCTAATATCCACAAGTGTAATGCCCCATATTAATGTTAATTAATGATTATTAGTAAGTGATTTTATTTAATTAAACATAAACAATGCTATCATTCCGAGCAATTAATCATTAAATTATAATTGATTAATTGTTGGTTAATAACATTAATTATCATTTTACTTCTAATTATTATTATTGTTTCATATTATTAAGGTTAATTATTAAGTATTTATTATTTAGTTAATAATAAATAATAGTTAACAAAACCATTACCTTACCGCTCAGTATAAACTTAAGCAAGCCACATAGGTAAAAATGCTAGGACATTTGGTTAGGTTGTGTAACACGTACCTTTCGAGAAAATTAACACATGTCAAACGAAAACATGGAACTACACTGCCCAAGAGAGGAAAAACCTAAATTAATTTAGGAATGAGGCGGTGGAGGAAGGAGGCGGAAAGAAAGAAGGCGGTGGGGAGGGAGGTATAAGGAGGGGGATTTTGGGGATTTCAGGAGGATGGTCGGGGGAATTTTTTTTAGAGAATAACAGAGAGGAAGGAGAGAGGATAAACTTGAGGAGGGGGATAACTCAAGGAAAAAATATCTGTAAATGATGGAGAAGATAAACAAGGGAAAGGAAGCTGCTCTCGGGATGATTGGTCTGTGGGCTCGGGGGCTAGGAAACCCATGGTTTTCCTAGGGCTAGCACATGATGAGAGCTGGTCGGCAGGGTGGCACATCATTTTGTTGATTAAGGCTTGGATGAAAAGCTGGAAGAAGAAGGAGCCTACAAGGTTTACAGTAAAGTGTTGGATCTACCACAATCGTTGTTCCAGGTATTTAAATTTCAGGTATGTAGATACTAAACTCATGCATGCTATTATGGTCTAATTTATGAAAAATTCATGAAGTTATCAACATGTGCAGCTCGAAATGTTTACTTGAATATGTTTACAGTTCATACTTGTAATTACATATGTCTATAAAATTTATAGAATAGACCTGGATATAAATCTGTAATACAATCTAAAATGTTTTGATAGAGAACATTACAGAGAATTGGACACAGTTCTCTACCTGTTAGGCAGAGCACTACAGATGGTATGAGAGCCAAAGGCTCAAACATTGAGACCTTCAGGCCTATTCACACATAGATAAAAAAAAAACCTTTACTTGTACAAACAAAACATAGAGTTAGTTAGCGTATCCATAGAGAGCGAAATGAAAAATTTGCATTTTGTATATACTCAGATAAATAACGAGTGTGAATGATGTCTAAAACAATCTACAATTACTGTAATTTGTCACTATTAGATAGCCATGAAAATGGTAACTCTCTGGAGAGTTCTGGTTGAACTACACAAAACCAAAGATATGCAACCGCACTTCGTAAATTAGAGGCGCAAGAAGGCTATCCTTACCAATCCATTAATCCATGCCGGACAGTCTCTCTCAAAGCCATGAGATATAATGCCATACGTTCTATTATATATTCAGGAATGAAATTTATAAAACCACAGTAGAAAATCCAGGATAAAAACTCAAAAAAAAAATACATACATAAATAATAAAATATATCATAACATCAGGCTTAACCATGCTCAAATGCGACAACCCCTATACTTTAACTGCAGATATTGTTAACCCACTAGTTTCAAAGAGCACACAACACCTTGTAACTGACAACTATGCATGAAATATACAATATTTATTTCTCACAAAGGCTTAAACCCATAAGATTAAAAGAAAAAAGAATTTTTTTTTTAAATTGGGTCGTGGTTTGGATCCGACCAGCGTGGTTAACAGCAATGCCAAATGGGATAAGCGCATTAATAATGATATGTAGATATGTTCAACTCCTCATATCCACAAGCCTCAGCTTTGAGGGACCCCAACTTTTTAAATAAAATTTTGATATGAATGTTCATCACAATTTTAATATTCGCAAGTGTTGTAATTGATGTTAGGCAACAAAAATCCATCATCTATGCATCATTATTAAGGTCATAACTTGATGAATGTGTTTCTGTTTAAAAATATTCGTTCCTTTTGCATTTCCTACTTTTGTCCACACTTCCGAGCTGTTACTGGTCGTCTCCTATAAATGTCCATGTCTACCCCAAATTCCCTGCCCATAAACAGTCGGTCCTATCCTTTCCCATTTCCTGCGACCTCTAAATCCCAAAAACAGTATTTCAACCAACATCGATTGTATAATAGGGTGCATTGTAAGCATTACCATTTTCGATGAAATTCTACCAATATTTAAGAAACCCATGATCTATTTTCAAATGTTTAAATTGAGATAGTAATTTCTACCGACATTTGGGAAGACAGAACAAAAGGGTAGGAAAACTTGCAATCATTAGTAAACTGCCAACCATCATAGAATTAATAGAGTCCCTATGAGATGGGAGGTTTCTGAGGTGAAAAGTTAGGAGAAAACTCACAACCCTATGGCGCAATGAATAGTTCCTATCCCAACTAGCAAGTACTTGTTGAATGCGATAGCCGATCCCAGACTTGGGCGCCGACACCAACATAGGATTCTTCAACAACAACCACAGTCCCACAAGAACAAATGTTGTCCACGCAAATGTGGAGGTCACAGTCAAGGATAAGCCAGAGAGAATGGGCAAACCCATGGATGGCTCCACCTTTGAAGTTGCATTCTCTACCCACATTGTAGCTTCTTCAAATTTTGCATTGTTGTCTAGCTTCGTCCACATCCTTGAGATCCTTCCTTTCTCGCAAAAATTTGACCCCACATTGTAGCTTCAAAATTTAGCTTCCTCATATTTTCCGCAAATTCCTAGTAGTGCGTCTCTAAAGAATGCCAGACATATATTTATTTTCCACAAAAGAAAAAGTGAAATCAATAGCTCTTGAGAAGATTCAGAATCGTAGTTTCTAATGGCGCTAGTAGGGGCCAAAGCAAACTCAATTCACTCCAACGAATTGAACGAACAGTCTATCAACAACTAATTCCATGAAAACACACAGGCACTTCTACCCCACTGACTTCTGAAAAATTCACACATCGCTCCAACTGCTATCTATGGGCATGAAAAGAAGCCTGGAATGCAGCTGCATATGCTACCATTGCTGCTGCTGCTGTTAAAGTTCTATCGTTCCGTCGCTTGAGCATGAGATACCACTACTCATCGTTGGTATTTGGTTCCTTATCCACCTACAATTGATGGCGCTAAGCCCTACTAAATCTTGTTCATTGACGTTCTCATTTGGGGAATTCGACCCATAGGTTCCTTTCTTCGGCTGAGGCAGTGCAAATTTAAAAACAAAAATATAAAAAAATATAAAAATATAAAAATTTAACTATCGCTTCCCCACCTCAAAACACCAAAAGCGTTGATGTCCCGAAGGAGGGCGTGCATGCAGCCCGCCTGGCATGCATGCAGCCCAGCCTTTCTGGTGGGTTCTGTGTTCCATTGGGAAGGAAACCCATGGATGAGAAAGTCTGTGGGTGAATCCATGGTAGAGTGAGGAGGAGCCATGCTGACCGCCAGCTTCCGGACGGAGGAGCCACGCGGACTGCCTGCTTCGCCTTATTATTTCGAGATAATTAATTTAATACCAGGGCACATAAATGTTGCGGGTAGCCTGGTACGTGTAATGTGTAAAACCAAAACTAAATGCATCCTTTTTAACACAAAATTTTTAGTTTATTTTAATATTATATTCTTCATACTCACTTTTTATTTTTTTGTGATATGATACTAGTTTTATTTTTTTTTATTAGTTATTTACATGTCTCTCAATGCTTCGCAAGTACTTGAAAATTATTATAATTAAATACCAAATCAGTGATCGATCCATCACTGAAGTCAGTCCATTCGCGTTGCAGGAATTAGGAAGAATTCTAAGATTCCAGGTTTTGAATCTTCCCCTCTCTTTCTTTTTATGCCTAGCATTTAGTTTCAATCTTCCACAGGAACGTCCACTGGTTTATAGGTGAAAGCTCTCAAGTTCCTGTCTAATTCTAATGAGTAAGGTATATTTGTTCGTCTGTGGTTATTCAAATATGAGGCCTAGGGTTTCTCTAATGTGTCTCTTATAAAATTTGTTCGGTCATCGTTTTTCTTTTATGGTAAGCCGCAGTCTTGAATGAGTCTTAATATTTGAATTACGCCCTTGCTCCTGTCAAATGGACAACAAGACTTACTTTTTCAAGGACCGCACTTGGCATCCTTTCTATTTTCACTGGTGCCTTAGAACCTGATCTAATCAGCTATATGCCTTCCCGAAGGGTTTACCTTCCCTAACCGAGAAATCTATCTTCTTTTAATATTTCCATTACAGCTGTCGCTGCATGAGCTAGGAGCTGGATGTATTGCATAGTATCTGATAGTTTCTTTTGCATCCATTCATGTATACTTACCCATGCTTTTAAGTACCACAGTCTGTGATGCTCTTAGAGCACAAGGGTCCTGAGAAATAAATTAGCAAGGCTCCAGAGTTGTTCCATCGAGTCAGAGCAGCTTGCTTGGAAACTAAATCTGAAATATCTCACCAGCAACAGAAATTATAAATATAAAGAGCAAAAAGAAAACTAGAAAGTAAACTAGAAACTTCGATGAAATAACGTAGAATAGAAGCATTGGTGCACATAATAATAAATTCTTTCTTTAATCTGATTACTCTCATAGTTCGCTTCTTTGTTCGTATGATTGCAAGTTGAACCAAGTATAGTTTGTAGAACGTTCAATGATCCACGATTTCAAGATGAACAAATTATGATGTTTTCTTCAATAATTCATCATAAAAAAAAACCAGGAGTCCATATATAAGTACTTAATTCATCATGAAGAAAGATAGGAATAGTTTAAGAATGAAAATCTGAGTAATTTATATAACTTATTGCAGAGTTGTTTGTTGAAAAAAGAAAAATGTTTTAAAACTTATTGCACAGAAAGATTGAGGCGCGACAACAAGAAATCAGTAATCTGTTCACAATGAGGAGTTGAGATATAAGTACTTAATTCATCATGAAGAAAGATAGTTTAAGAAATAAAATATGATGATTTTATAAGATATAAGTACTTAATTTATCATGAAGAAAGATAGTTTAAAAAAAAAGAAAATATGAGGATTTTATAAAACTTATCGCAGAATTGTTTGTTCACAAAAGAAAATTGTTTTGGAACTTATTGCAGGTTGAACCCTAGAAGATTTATGCCTTTTTTTTCCTCGGATTATGATCATTTAAATCGAATTCAAATGCAATTAGACTGAGATGTGAACCCAGTGACCTTGGAATAATTCTTTTTTGTTTTGTAAATGTTATTTATTGTTGGCTTTCGGCTTCCCATGCATTAGGCATATTAATTCTTTTATGTCTTGTAAATGCTATTTATTTATTTTTGGCTTCCCATGCATTCGGCATATAAGTTATTGTGAGTTCAATTATTCTGGAAATTTCAAATTGGTGAGGTTATTTAATTGTTTTTATAACCTGCATTTAAAACAATCCATATTTTGAAATTTCGTAAAACACTGATTATATATATTTGCCTTAAAAACAAGGTGAGGTTATTTAATTGTTTTTATGACGTGTTTATAAAACAATCTATATTTTGAAATTTAATAAAATATTGAGTCTATATATATATATATTTATTTACCTTAAAAACAAGGCATGAAATTTAGGTACATGGTTTATTATAAAAAATTGTGTGTATCCTAAATGTCTTTATTATAAATTATAACAAATT
>LPNX010109141.1:54007-94253 GCA_001517045.1 Pseudotsuga menziesii | reverse complement strand
GTGGAATTGGTTCTGGTTGCAAATTTGATGTTCTGTCTTATAAAGAAATTGGTGTTTGGTTCATTAATCCATAGAATTCTTGAGTTCCTACCACCTTGCTTTAGGTATATTCACCCATATGGCGCCACTATTATAGCCTCATAAGCATCGCTTAAGCGACGGCTCACTCATTAATCCATAGAATTCTTGAGTTCCTACCACCTTGCTTGAGGGATATTCACCCATATGGCGCTTTCCATTTTAAATAATTAACGAATTAAGTGTATTTTGAAAGTGTTGTTAGCTTATTTGGCATGGAGACAATGTTGGATACAGAGACCAAGAATGATATTATGGAAGGAGTTGGATGTTAAGTATTGTTCAAATCCAGGATCACTTGGAGGTTATTATCAAAGTGCAATTCAGAGACTCCTATTGCAAACAAAGGAAATGGCATAAAGTATACATGCTCTAGATTTTTGTCCAATAGAGTGTCCTTCTTTGTTTTCAATGCAATTAATAGGGAAGTTTCCTTGAAAGGTAAATAATATATTGTCTATTTCTATTTGATTGCATTTTCAGTTTCAGTAGTTATGATTGGAACCTACCATAAACCAAAATTAGAAAATTATTTTTTCCCCAACAATGATGAAGTATATCGACCATCTTTGATGAGAATTAGATGTGTTTGATTTGGAAAGTTATTAAAACTTACATGTTTGCATTGGTCTAATAATCTTTAGGGTGCAACACTATATATGAAAAGAAAATGCTAGATTTGAAATATAACCAAGAGATATATAAGGTAAACTAGTTAGGATTCATGTAATCATGTAGTGGCATGTATGATTGGTGACCTACTTAGATGGCGGGCCTTGATGTGGTGTAAACATGGGTGTTCTTAGAAGGTTATCATTGCTAAATAGTTTCATTTTCATGAGATCTTATGAATCAATATCGAATATTTACCACAACGTTTTTACAGAACTTTCAACATTTCCAGGTTGACAATTCCCTTTTATCCTTGTAGTTGAATTTTAAAAAATCAAGCAATTTTATAGCTGTCGCTTAAGCGACACTTAGGAAGATATTCGTCGCTTAAACGACACTTAGGAGGATAGAAATTTTAGCGCCGTCACTTAAGAGACACTTAGGAGAATTGTCGTCGCTTAAGCAACACTAATCCCCACCATTTCAAAAAAAAAATTAATCTTTCTGATTTTTGGCACGGTTAAAAGAAAAAATCCATGCGCCGTCGGAAAAAACCGTCGGATTTTGGATCAAAATCTAGTAGTGTGACAATACATCATGGCATCAACCGAATCTGATGAATCATTACTCAATAGCTTCAGGTTCGATGCCATAGGTGTGGTCATGGCCTTGCAGTCCATCATCTTGAACCTTTTCAGGATCTCTACTGCATACTTCCCTCTTCCACACCTCCATGCCTAGAACGTAATGCATCATCCCCAAGTCCTGCATCTAGAAATCGGCAGAAAGTATCCTTCTTGCAACTTCAATGAGTTCCTCTTTTCTGTTAGGAACAAGTCATCGACATATAACAAGAGCATCACTGGTCTTTCTCCTTTAACCTTGAAGCAAAGGTTGGAATCCGCTTTACTCTTAGTAAATCATAAAGTCACCAGTAAGCTATGCATCTTGTCATACCATGTTGAACCTTGGGATCTTCTATAGTCACTCCCTCTGAAGCGGAGCATCATTCTCCCTCTATCTTTCGTACTCTATGCACTGAAACATTCTATACCAGAGTGACAAGTAGCTTCCTCTGCTACTAATATTCTATGTATCCATCTAGGATCATTGGATACCAAGATCCTCTATCTTGAAATTTTTTAGAATTTCTTCTCGCACCCATCTGTGAGCTTGTCATCCTCTATAGACTTTCATCTTCAACCTTGTAGCAAAGGTTCAGGTCTTCATCAAGCTCCTCATGTATGTGTTATCCCATGGGTGTCTTCTAAGCTCATACAAGGCCTTCTTTCATTTGTACACATGATTCAGCCTGTCATGTGTATTTCTAGTGGCTACAAATGTCTCTTCATAGTCTATGCCTCGTGCTACGAATCGTGCCTTGTATCCAATGATGTTTCCATCTACTGCATGATGGAACTACAAACTTTCCTTCATGTATCGATACTGCATCCTAGACATCATTCTTCTTGAACTAGTCTTCCCTTTCTTCTTGGTTACTTCTTCATGGATGGAAGGTTCTGCATAAATGATGTCATTGCATTCATCATATTATTCTTCATCTTGAACCGTCGTTACTTGTTCTTCGAAACAAGTCTCATCCTTCTTTGCTTGTAGGCGATTATGTATGCGATTTTTCCTACAAGTCAAATGAATTTGTATGGTTAGAAACATTTCACAAGTCATATTCATAATGGTAAATTATTATGCATAAATATATGATCATGAAACTATTTTATCCAATACAACATTCATCCATATCTCACGGAAAATTTCTAGATGCCTTCCATCTCTACCAGGACAACGTTGAGATTGTGCACTAATCCAATATGTCAACAAAGAGGTTTCATTCTAGATAAGTAGCAATGGAGAGTTGTATAGCACCATGAGATGCTTACCCATCACATGCATATTAATAGTATATTGTCATTAATGCAGGCATTCTATCATGCATAATACATCAACTGAATATAAACAAATGCATAACAAAAACAATATCATGAAATGACAATTGAATACTTATCTTTATTTGTTTCGTGGGTAGACTCCTTCTTGAGCCTTCAGCTTCATCATATTCTTCATTCATAATAGCATCGTTTCTTATCCAAATGCTAAGATGGATAAGAGTTTCTTCAAGAGTTGAGTCCTTCGTATTCCTCATCGCTTGAGGGATCTTCTTTGGATGGTGAGAGCTTGATCTTCAGTTTCTCCCATCTTCTCTTCTCTTATTATGAGTCAAGATTCTTCTTCTTGTGTATGCTCTTCCTAGAGTTTGCTGAAAGTAATCACTTCCTTTTGGCACACATTCCTCGCATGAATGATTCCCATGATCCTAGGAGGCCATTCAAGGTGTCTACCACCACTTCTACATTCTCCACTTCTTCTTCTACTGCTACAAGTTGTTCTTTGATTTGAGAGATCCTCGTAAAGTATGACTGTATTCTGGATCTTCACATTCTGATTTATGTTCTTCCCTTCAAATATCTTGTTCAAGGAATCAAACATCTCCGGTGTCTTTAGGGAAGACACTTGTGCTACAAGTTGATACATGATTGAATCAACAATGATCTTCTTGGCCTTGACCAAGTTCTTCTTGTGTAAGGCTTTGAGCCTCATCTCCCTCTGGAGCTGGAACCTCTCTACTAATGTAGGTGTCCAATTCATTTTCTTCAGAGAGATCATATACTTCCATGCTTGGAATTTTTCAACTTCACCAAGCTTATCATCAAATTTATGTGATATATCACTTTGAAATGAGAACCTCAAATGAAAATAGCAAAAGATTAGATCTTACTGATTTGAGGTGTTCATCCTGGTTTCGGAGCTGGCTGGTCTAGGGTTTGTCAGAGAAACCCTAATTTTTAAAACTTGTAATATCTAAGATATAATTGCATAGAAAGATATATCTCTTCAATGTGAGCTTTCCAATGTACTCCTTTTCAGAAAATAGTGGAGGGAAGCTCCCGAAATAGGAAGCCCTAGTTTTCCAATTTCTTCTGCAGAAATGACTGATACTGTTTCTATGGTATCTTAGAAATTAATGCTCATCTATGTCTGAAAATTCGTACTTAGGTATCCTCACCTGTCCCTCTTCCAAAACCATAGGTTTCATCAGAATTGGTTTCACCAATTGGGACTTATGAGTGTTTTCCCAGGGTAACATGTTTCAGGACTGTTCAGCATAACGAAGTTGTACGGACTTCCACATGTCATTGTTTCATCTTCTGGGTATGAAACTAGGACCACATAAATTAAATTCTAGGCCCTTTTTGGAACATCTTCAGAAATTTCATTTGGACCTTTGTAGCCCGAGATATAGCAATTATCCCTAGGTGTCCTATTTGGGGATGAATCCTGGGAGAGGTTGGAATCCTAACTTGGAGGAATCATATCTCCTAGAATATAGAGAATGTGAGGCTGAATTTTGGATACACTGTAAATTAGGATGTTATATTTGGCTTGTGAATGTTTCATCTCTTGAGACTTCTCCAATCCCAAGATATAGTGAATGTAGCAAAACGTATCAGTTTTAGTATTTTTGGGTATTTTCTAGCCTGGGGTCAAACTAGGGTTTGACTTTCCTGGAGTTTCATCAAACCAAAAATCTCAAACCAGGTCTCTAAAATTCGATTTTGATGAGGAGAGAAATCCTATGTCAGGCTCACTCAAATATTGCTCTTTTGCAAGAAGCCCTAATTTCTCGCACCAAAAACTGAAAATGTCTAGAATCGAATTTCACTTCGACAGAAAGATGTGCCCTTCAATGGAGAGTTAGCCTATCATACTTTTGCTAATGGATTGTGGAGAGAGACCCAAAAAGTAAGAAGCCCTAGCTTCTATAGCTGCACAATGTCTTCTTCTTAGGTTAACTCTGATACCATGATAGAATTTTATCATTCAAGCTAGTATTATCATAGGATCTTTAACTAGGAGAATAACATGCACAGCAATAAACATAAGAGACAAGAGACACAAATAATTTTCCTCAGGGAAACCATAAAGGAGAAAATCACACAACTTCCTTAGAGATAGAATGAGAACCAATGGCAGTAGTAAAACTCGAAAACATAAATATGATCTCCACAACTTCTCTCTCTCTCTCACTTGAGAGAACTACTTCTCTCTCACTCATGCGCCCCATGTTAGGGTTAACCTTGACTTGAGATCGAGTCAAAGGTGGTTAGGTCTAGCACATGGTTTGGGAACATGGTTTGTTTTATCCCATGGTATTGTCCCATGGTATTGCATGTGTTAACCTTGACTCGGGATTGAGTCAAAGGTGGTTAGGTCTAGCACATGGTTTGGGCACATGGTTTGTTGTAGCCCATGGTATTGTCCCATGGTATTGCATGTGATTAAGCCTTTATAAGGCTTGAGGAGGCTCCATTGTAATTGTACTGGATGTGAGTACTGTATGGTACTAGATTTGGGCATTGTATTGTGCTAGAAGAGAGACTGTGAGAGCGTGAAGAGGAAGTGCAGTAGTTTTGTTGTAGGGCGTATCCTTTCATCTTTCTGGACTGAAATAAAAGGACTGGAAAATTTGTTTGTGGACGTAGCCCATCGTTTAGGTGAACCACGTTATATCTGTGTCTCTATGTAATGTTTAATGTGTTTTTGCATCTTGTTTATTGATTTAACTGTATAATTGTTATTGCTCTGCGGTCCTGTTTTTTCTATCAATTGGTATCAGAGCCAAAAGGTCTATTTGGTTTGTAAACTCGTAGGAAAGAAGGGTTCCTGGTTCGAGTGGGAGCAATGGCGGAAGAAGGAAAGTTTAGGGTCGATAAATTTAACGGCCAAAACTATCAATTATGGAAGATGCAAATGGAGGACTATATGTACCAGAAATATCTATACCTGCCGTTGGGCGGAAAAGAAAAACAACCAGCGACTATGAAGGATGAAGAATGGGAGGTTCTTGACAGAAAGGCACTAGGAATAATACGGCTGTGCCTGGCTTCATCGGTGGCCTTCAATATTTCGAAAGAAATAACAACAGAGGGTGTGATGAGCGCATTGAGTAAGCTCTATGAAAAAACCTCGGCTTCTAACAATGTATTTTTAATGAAGCGTTTATTTAATATGAAGATGTCGGAAAGTGGATCTATTGCTGACCATTTAAATGAGTTTAATACACTTACCAGTCAGTTAAGTTCTGTAAAAGTGAACTTTGATGATGAGGTTAGGGCTCTTCTAATCTTGTGCTCATTGCCAGAAAGCTGGAATAGCTTGGTCATGGTTGTAAGTAACTCTGTCCCTAGTTCAAGCACTCTTAAGTTTGATGATGTTGTTAGTGTTATTCTTAGCGAGGAAATGCGAAGGAAAAGCACAAGTGAGACATCAGGTAATGCGTTGACCATGGAGAGTAGAGGGAGACAAAACGAGAGAGGAAGGAACCCAGGAAATTGCAGCAAGTCTAAAAAGGGAAGATCCAAGTCCAGATTCAAAAAAATAGAATGCTGGAACTGCGGTAAGAAAGGACATCTAAAGAAAGACTACAGAGCACCAAAGAAGAAAGGTGAGAGGCAGCAAGAGACTACCTAGGAAGCTAATGTAGCAGGTGACGTGTTACAAGATGCTTTGATTCTTGCATTAGATAATACTAGTGATTACTGGGTAGTAGATTCAGGGGCTTCATGTCATTTTACACCCCATAGGAAATTCTTTTATGATTATGTTCAAGGTGATTTTGGGCATGTGTTATTGGGGGATGATGAACCATGTAAAATTGTTGGAAAGGGTAAGGTACGGATCAAACTAAATAATGGAAATGACTGGTTGCTAAAGGATGTAAGACACATTCCTGCTATGAAAAGAAATCTGATCTCAACAGGGTAGTTGGGAGATGGCGGTTGTTTGTCTACATTTGGAGAAACGCGGTGGAAGGTCACTAAAGGATCAATGGTAATTACAAAAGGAAATAGGATAGGTACGTTATATTTATGTCCTCATAACACGGATTATTCTATTTCTGTAGCTTCCACAGAAACAAGTGCAGCGTTGTGGCATCATAGGCTTGGCCACATGAGTGAGAAGGGGATGCAGATTCTCCACTCAAGGAAACTACTTCCAAATCTGAAGCAGGTAAGTTTGGAATTTTGTGAGAACTGTGTTTATGGAAAACATAAGAGAGTTAGATTTCTCAGGGTTGAGAAACAAAAGAAGAGTGAAAAGTTAGAGCTTGTCCATACAGATGTATGGGGACCAGCTCAGGTACAATCTCTTGGCGGCTCTCGTTATTATGTTACTTTTATTGATGATGCAACTAGAAAAAATTGGGTTTATTGCATTAGGCAGAAATATTATGTGTTTGATACTTTTAAGAAGTGGAAAGCTTTGGCTGAGAATGAGACAGGAAAAATGTTGAAATGTCTCAGATCTGATAATGGAGGCGAGTACTGCAGCAAGGAGTTTGATAGTTATTGTTCACACAATGGGATTCGCAGAGAGAAGACAGTCCCTAGAACACCCCAAGAAAATGGCATGTCAGAAAGGATGAACAGAACGATCATGGAGCGTGCAAGGTGTATGAGATTGCATGCAGGGTTGCCCTTACAGTTTTGGGCTGATGCTGTAAACACTGCTGTTTATTTAATAAACAGAGGGCCTTCAAGCGCTTTGGATGGTGGAATTCCAAAGGAGGCATGGACAGGTAAACAGGTAAAATACTCATTTCTGAGAACTTTTGGTTGTGAAGCATTTGTCCATATTGATGATAGAAAAAAGCTTGAGGCTAAATCCAAGAAATGTACCTTTATTGGATATGGGGTTGATGATTTTGGTTATCACTTATGGGATCTTAAAAATCACAAAATCATTAGGAGTAGAGATGTAGTATTCAATGAAAAGGTCATGTACAAAGATCTATTGCAGGGAAAGAAAGAAGAAAAGGAAAACACAGAGTACACAGTGCTTGATGAAATCAAAGAAAATGAAGTTCCAAAAGCACCAGAAAATCAAGAGCAGCAGCAGGTACCTGAAACTCCTGTAACTGTAAGAAGGTCTACCAGGTTAAGTAGACCCCCTGAACGATTATCTCGTTCACTGTATTATTTATTGATGACTGATTTTGGTGAGCCAGAATGTTTTGAAGAAGCAATGCAGGTAGAAACTATAAAGAAGTGGGAGGAAGGCATGGATGAGGAGATGGACTCATTGGTAAGAAACCAGACTTGGGATCTGGTTAAGTTGCCTGCAAAAAAAAGGGTATTGCAGAATAAATGGGTTTATAGGTTGAAGGAAGAAGATGGAGGAAAGAAGAGGTACAAGGCTAGACTTGTTGTAAAGGGGTTTGCACAAAAAAAAGGTATAGACTTTGATGAAATATTTTCTCCTATTGTTAAAATGACTTCAATTAGAACTATTTTAAGTCTAGTGGCAGTAGAATATTTGCATCTTGAACAATTAGATGTAAAAAGGCCTTTCTCCATGGGGATTTGGAGGAAGAGATTTATATGCAGTAGCCACAAGGGTATGAGGTCAAGGGGAAGGAGAATTTGGTTTGCAGGTTGAAGAAGATCTTGTATGTCCTGAAGCAAGCTCCAAGGCAGTGGTATTTAAAATTTGATAAGTTTATGACAGAACAAGGTTATGATAGATGTCATTCTGACCACTGTGTTTATTTCAAGAGGCTAGATAACGAAAGATATATTATCTTGTTATTGTATGTGGATGACATGCTTGTTGTAGGGTCTAACATGCATGATATAAATGTGCTCAAAAGAAAACTAGCTAAATCATTTGCGATGAAGGATTTGGGTGCTGCAAAGAAAATCCTTGGTATGAGAATAACAAGAGACAGGAAAAATCACAAATAGACATTGTCTCAAGGTGAGTACATAGAAAAGGTGTTGCAGAGGTTTAGAATGCAGAATGCAAAACCAGTCAGCAGACCTTTGGCAAGCCGTTTCAAACTAAGAAAGCATATGTGTCCAGAGACACAGGAAGGGATAGATTACATGTCCAAGATTCCCTATTCATCAGCAGTTGGGAGCTTGATGTATGCCATGGTGTGCACAAGACCAGATATTGCACACGCAGTGGGAGTTGTGAGCAAGTATATGAATAATCTAGGTAAAGAGCATTGGAAAGTAGTACAGTGGATTCTCAGGTATTTGAGAGGTACTACTTCTCATGCATTATGTTTTGGACGTTCAGACACTGTTCTACAGGGATATGTTGATGTAGATATGGCTAGTGATAAAGACAGCAGGAGGAGCACCACAGGGTATTTGTTCATTGTAGGTGGAACAACAGTAAGTTGGATTTCAAAACTGCAACAGGTTGTTGCACTTTCAACAACGAAAGCAGAGTATGTTGCTGCTACAGAGGCTAGTAAGGAGATGATTTGGTTGCAGAGGTTCATGGAAGAATTGGGTAAGAAACAGGAGAATAGTAGGCTATATAGTGACAGCCAGAGTGCCATTCATCTTGCAAAGAACTCAGTCTTTCATTCAAGGACTAAACATATGGAACTCAAGTACCACTTCATAATATCTGTTCTAGATGAAGAACTGTTAAATCTGGAAAAGATTCACACTAGCCAGAATCCTGTAGACATGTTGACAAAGGGAGTAACCAGAGAGAAACTGAGTTCCTGCTCGATTTCTGTTGGCCTTAAAGCATGAAGGTGAAAAGAATAATTTTTCCAAGTCCAAGGTCCAGCAAGTGTAGCAGCGGTAGAGTTGCTGTGATTAGTCACCATGAAGGCACATAAAAAAAAATCTAATGGAGCGGTTTGCATGTAAATGGCATATGGCTGTAAGACCTGGTAAGACATGCATACCCCTGGTAACTCAACGGTAAAGTCGGGAGATAGACCTAGGTGATAGGGGGATGTATGTAAGATTCCTCGGTAAATATTTGAGGGGAGTTAGTGATTACTCCAAGTCAAGTTTAAAGGGGGGATTGTTAGGGTTAACCTTGACTTGAGATCGAGTCAAAGGTGGTTAGGTCTAGCACATGGTTTGGGCACATGGTTTTTTGTAGCCCATGGTATTTTCCCATGGTATTGCATGTGTTAACCTTGACTCAGGATTGAGTCAAAGGTGGTTAGGTCTAGCACATGGTTTGTTGTATCCCATGGTATTGTCCCATGGTATTGCATGTGATTAAGCCTTTATAAGGCTTGAGGAGGCTCCATTGTAATTGTACTGGATGTGAGTACTGTATGGTACTGGATGTGAGTACTATATGGTACTGGATGTGGGCATTGTATTGTGTTGGAAGAGAGACTGTGAGAGTGTGAAGAGGAAGTGCAGCGGTTTTGCTGCAGGGTGTATCCCTTCATCTTTCTGCACTGAAATAAAAGGACTGGCAAATTTGTTTGTGGACGTAGCCCATCATTTGGGTGAACCATGTTATATCTGTGTCTCTCTGTAATGTTTAATGTGTTTTTGCATCTTGTTTATTGATTTAACTGTATAATTATTATTGCTCTGCAGTCTTGTTTTTTCTAACACCCCAGTGAGTGTGTGATAAATAGAGAGGCTCACTCTTTATTTATATTTTTTCATTCACTTGATGTCCACTTTAACATGTCAGCCCCACTTAACAATTACTTACTAGAACCTAATAACCCTAGTTCCCCACAACTGTGGGTACTTTTCCCTTCGATCAACAAGGAGGGTTAACCTTGACACAACTATGGGGACTATTGCCCCGACTTACAATGGAGGGTTAACCTCAATGAATTTACATGAATTTTTACATTATTGAATCTCCCGATCGGAACATCGGGACATGACATGACTCAATTACATTATAGATACTTCCTGAAGTAAACATCAGGGTACAATACATAAGATATACAAGTGAATACATTCTGAAGTTAGAAACACATCAACATGATTCAACTAGTTACCTTTCTTTCCCTGAAGCTAACAATAGTTTGCAGCGATCTTGTCAATATTTGTGTGACCAAGAAGGAAGTTGGTACTGTCAATCAAATCATTCCTCATATCATTCAGCTTTTGAAATTTTGTTACAAGAGGAGGTTGCCCTTGTTCAATTAGAGATCACCCTTTTGTAGCAGTAATTTATTCAAAGACATAATATGTTTTATGAAGAATGCCATCAGCCTGTTACAAACCCTGTTAATGGTGGTTTTAAAGAATATTTTATCCCACTTGTTTATGATGAGTAGGAAGGTGATGTACAAGAAGAGGGTCATACTAATTTTCTTTACAAAGAATGTAATCAACATGTTGAAACTTTTGTTAGTAATGTTTTTGAAAATTTCAGCTTTCCTATATATGATGAATGTAAGGATGGATACTTGAATAATGCACCTCAAAAACTAGCAGGCTGCAATAATAGATTGGATCACCAAGATGAAGAGGAGGATTCCAAATGGGATATTTCTTTATGTTTTTCAAATTTAGAAATTTGTTTTCTTGATTCTATTGAAGAACACAATGATATTTCGTTTGAAACACTTGGAAGGGATCAGGTTTTAAATTCTAATATTTTAGATGAAGAAGTTGATGTCTCATTTGCAAATTGTCATGAACACATTTTTTAGCATTCCTTTGAAGATAAGTCTAGTAGGGTGCTAGAGGAGTTATAGTTGGAGTAGCCTTGTCATGACAAGCACATAACATAAATGTTTGCAGGTTGTCATGACCCAGTGGCTGAATATGTGGAGAATCTTTGCAGTGGGAATGGTGGCTTTTGTGTGTGTAGTAAATATCATGTCTCTCATCATAACCTTTTCCATTAAGCTCTTCATCTCTGATCAAGCATGATGAAGAAGCTCAATATTTAGATCAACTACTTGGTTGGATTCATTGGAAGTAAGAATTTACTTGATTGGGAATTGGTGCTTAGTAATTGGTGTTTCGTAAGGAAAAATCAGGAGTGAAAACTTCAGAAGAGGGAAAATTCAGTTGTGAAAGATGGTAAACCCAAATTCCTCTTTCCATAGTCTGAGATCCGACAGTCAAGGATGGTGTTAGGACAAATCAACGGTCCAAGAAAAAGGCGTAAGATGAAGAGGAAAAAATACGGCCATAAAAAGTTGAAATCCCTCTTTTCACTTTCCACCAACTATAATGCGCTCCCACTTTAATCATAGATCAAAGGTTCATAGAGATTCTACATAGATCAACAACCCAAAAGAGAGTGGAAAGAAGAGAGAAGAAATACAGAAATTTGGTCATGAAAATTTGGAATCCCACTTTCTGCTTTCCTCTAGGCCATAAGATCTATGGTTCAGAGAGCTTCCACATAGATCAATGACCCAGAAGGGAGAGAAAAGGAGGAATCATAAAAATAAAAATTGAGCATCGTGAAATAATAAATGCCACTTTATGCTTTCCACAACCCGTAGCTTGATCTCATATCAATAGAGGGGAAAGTTTATGTCTAATATTGATGGTGCAGAAAAGAGTAGACATGCAAGGAGAAATGAAATTTTTGGATTTGTGAAATCTTGTACACCCTATAGGTTTTGAAAAATGAGATTTGATGATGTTGAAGATCTATGACTGGAGTGGATTTCACTGATAGAACATGCACATGAGAAGTCATTCCTTAGATCAGTGGAATTCGATAGAGGGTATGAGATTCAACGACTAAGATCAGAGACTGATGAATAGCTATGGACAAATATAATTCTGCTTATCCAATTAGCATGGGAAAATAAATTTCTCAACATAGTGGAATTGGGTAGACCTCGCAGCTTTCAACGGACAAGACAAATGACTGATAAAGATCGATGAAGAAGGTGGATTCTGCTGCCAAAACTAGCACAAATTTTTTTTTTTTCCAGATCTATGGAATTTGGTAGACCCCACATCTTTCAATGACCCATATCAACGACCAATCAAGATCAATGGATGGAAAAAATTCCGCTAGTTCAAAGTGTTGTTGGTTAAATTTTCCAGAACTCGACATAATTTTACAGAGTGTGGAAGTCAATACACATGTAGGTGCATCCGAGTGTCTTCCAAACAGATCAACAGTCTAAAAACATTTCCCTGGTTGAAGATGCAGGGATAAATGAAACTGTTGTAGGCAACTCGAAGATCCTTTGAACAATTGTTTTCATCAAGCAGGCTTGAGTCTCAGGGGTGTCAAATTTTCCCAAATTGATCCACCACGCACATTCCAACATGCTTTCCTGATTTGTTTTTGATCATGGTGAATCTTCCAGATCGGAATTTGTTAGCATTTTTTATGTGCAGGCTTGATTCCTGTATCAAAATTGATTTTGGCTCCGTTTTGAGGTTGGCCTCGAGAGCTTACTACTATATAAATGTAACCTCTATGGAGGAGTAAAGGGGTTTGACATTCATATTTTGAAGCCTATGTGCTTGGTTTTGTAGCTCTACAACTTTCTTGGTAGTATTAATGCAAAGTATTTCATGAGTGTTTGAGATTCATCATGATGTTCAATGTTCAGTCAGTGTTACCCTGTTTGCTTCATTTTCATGTATGTGTAGTTTATGCTAATGCGTTTCTAGTTGTATGCAAGGAATTTGTTCTTGTTAAGATCTCCTTGCATCAGATAACGTGTTTGTTATGTGTTTATGGTAAATGTCTTGGAATTCATCCTCTTCTAGATGCTCCATTTCAGTTATCAACATTCATTGTTTCTTTTTCTAAAGGTGTTTTAGGAGATTCATCCATAAGTAGGTGCCTCCTATTTCATTGGGATTCTTCTCATTTCCCTTTGCCATCTCTCAAAGATATTTTTCTGAATACTAACACCTATTTTTCCTTAGACTATGAAGGTTATCACTGGTCATTATTTGCTATAAGCCATTGGATTTTTCAGGATTTGACTCCATTTCCTAATGTTTCCATCAATTCATATGTCTTACACTCTTTAAAATCCAAACAACCCATTCCCTTTAGAAATCTAGCTTTATGAATGCTTGTTTAAAGCTATATGTGTATGTGAATGTTCTTGTGACAAATAGAGAGCCCTCTCTGACTGTATAGGCTAGAATAAAGTCTAAATATTGGTTTGAAATGGTTAACCTAGTGATTATCCTACCACAACCATAGGAAAATTATTGGGTGATAACACCTTTGATGGTAAGAACTTGGGAAACCGCAAATGCTCTACTATGTGAATGAAATTTCTGCTTGAAGTACTATGATCTTGTATGGTGTTTGCGGTAATCCCAGAAAAATTTGGTGTACTTCCTTCATTTCCACTACTTAGCTCTGTCTTGTACCTACACATAAATCCTAATGGTGAATGACGATATTATTGGACACACCGAGCACACTAAGAGGGGGGGGTGAACAATGTGTATAGCTTTTGTTATTTTTTCAACAATAACAATCATCGACAACTTATTCAATATTATGCAGAGTACATTTTTACCATTATATGAATACTTATAGCTCATCAAAACATATCATTCATATAATCATCACATAAGAAGCATAAAAAAACACAATACACACTATTTTTATGTGGAAACCCAAGTCTTGGGGAAAAACCACGAAAGCCTTATAATAATAGTTTTCAAGCAACAAATCGAAGGAGGCAACAACCCCCTTATTACAATGAATTCAATTCTCCATATACAACTGGAAGGAGGTTACAACCCGCTTTCCTTGCCCCATCCTATCACCCTTATATTAAGATAGCAACTGTTGAACCACGACCGCACTAATCCTGCAGAACTGCTAATCAACACCTGTACTACACTACACAATATGTACCAAACTGCATAAACACTACCACTGCTAACCACTACTCATCAATTGATCACTGTTCACCGTATTACATTTCTCATCAACCTGTACAATCAACCCATTCAATCGAGCTATACGAATCAATCTATTGCTCACATCATCCGACTTAGTCAATCTGAGTCCACACACCAAATTCAGTCCACCTTGGTCAAACCAATTTCTCATACAACTTAGTCAATCTGAGTCAAACCAACTGCACATAAGGAAACCTGTGTCAATCTTGCTCAGCAGAACCAACTTGTACCAAGCTGCTTGTGTACATGTGCCAAATCAATCATATACTTGTGTTAATCTAATCAAGTTCTTTGACAGTCAACCAACCTTCTTACATGGCCTAGTTCATCAAGTAAGAGACACATTTGAGAAACCAAGAGACTTCACATACGGTCAACCAAACTTTGTCCAATCACACTCAACTCAATGACACCACAACTAACCTCAATAACAATCAAGGAGGACTAGACAGTTAAACATGACAAACCTAAACAAGGCTAACCTCATCCAAGAAGATAAAATACTTAACCAACTATGTCAAACTCAATCAATCTAATAAACTCTTAGACACAAAAGGATTTTTCACTCCACTCAAATCAAGTCAACAAATCAAATAGATGTCAAGCAAATGGTCACTTACAATACTATCAAAGGTTGTCATTAACAATCAATTACAATCCAGCTCCACTTAGGTCAAATCCACAATGATCAACACTTATCAAAATAGTTTTCAAACAAAACACCTAGGTTTATCAAATAAATCACTCACATGTCAACTTCTCATTCAATACTACACTATACAACAACCAAGATAAAAACCACGATCTATGCCAACAACATCAAGATAATCATCAAGATCTATATCAATATCACATAAAGATATATTCCAAGATAACCATCACCATAGCCTCCATAACATATTCAATTGATTCAAATATATATACCAATATATAGGCTCACATAATAAGATCAAAGATGAACTTTATCCATGAGAGACATGTGTCATCACAAGAGAAACCTAGAAGCATGAACCATACCTTTTAAAAGATCACAAGATGAAGAAAAAATAGACATACCAAAAGAAACTCTATATCATGTCATCACATATCCCTCAAACAATATTTCCAACAAGCTAATAATTTTGTAATTCTGATTCTGTATGAGAAAGTTATGCCAATTTTAGTGAATATCTTCAATCCTCAAAGATGCCCAAAAATTTCGCCTCCACAAAGTTTCGCACTTTTCTCTGAGAGTTGCAAAATACCAAAGAGAGAATTGCTTGATGAACAAATGAAATGTTTGATATTCTATTTATATAGGTCATGGAGGAAAGCTACTACATCAAACTGGACCGACATGCAATATAAAATTACAAATAATTAAATTCTCTTTTGTTTGGTCCAATGATAAAAAAAGGTGGGGTACACCAACTTCAAAAATTTATCTCTCCAACTGTAAGGAGTTAGAATATGCTCCACATATCAATGGAAATGGATTGACGAGGACTACCCTATAATGGGTTTATTTGCAATTATTGGCCTAATAACCTCAAATTCTTCAATTTGTCAAGCAATTCAAAGATTTCACACATTAAGGTGCCAAAGACCATGTTACCTTATGCATAAGTTCCAAGGTGAAAGGATTCAATGGACATCATCAAAGGCATAAGGAATTCAATGGTATTCACATCCATAGACTTCACATTAACAAGGATGAGGTATCCACCATATAATCATCATATCAAGGGTATCAAGGACCCGAACACCACCAATCAAGTGGGAACAAATACTTTTTCAAGAATATCATCATCATTATTATACACGATGGATTAAACACGGATTAAAGGACTTCAATGGCTTCAACATCATCATGTTCAAGTTATCCATATCATTTAAAACATATCCAATGGTTCCACTATATGTACCTTCATCACCATAAGAGTACCAAAACCCCAAAATACGGGTGCAAATACCTCACCACTAGTTTGCAACACCTTATGGGATTCATATCCATGATCACAAGGCTACAACATGCTAATGACCATATAGAATGCAAGGGCCATAAAACCAACTTATGTGTGGGTTCCAAGACCCAAGTATCGACATGCAAAAGGATCAAGATATAAGCTTGTGGAATCAATAACCCCACAAGAACCCCATAATAACTCAACAATCTCAAGACAATCCAATGCAAGTAAGGATCTCCAACATCAACACATCAAGGGACTTACACACATGAGCCACATCATCCATCCAACAAATAATAAAGATACCAAAACAAGTACAATAATAACAAGTAACACAAATTCTAAGAACAAAATATCAACTAGGATAAGGGAACTAGAAAATGGAATCAAATGGGACCAAGATACAACTTAGGGGAACTTGACCAAGTCAATGGGTAACTAAGGATTTTTCCATTGTTCGAAGGCCTCCAAGTGATTCAATATTGGGCTTGGACAAGGTCAAAAGGGCTCCTCTGACACATACAACACAAACTAAACACTAACCCCCAGGGGCTCCACAAGGGGCACCAAGGAATCAACAGTTGGAAGCAATGACCAGACATTATTGGCATCAACAACAACTTAATCAACATATATCTCGATGGACTAAGGGGTAGGGATTACCATTGCACTTGGTAGTGGGGTGGAAGAGGAAGTATGCGGTGATGAATACAGTTTTAGATTCTCAAACTAATACTTGATCTATCCTTGAGTGCACCTATGTTGTGTATTTGTTGCCTCAGCTTGGGGGTGGTCTTTCAAAGTGAAATATGGCTTGGTAGTTCCAAAGGATAGTGGAACATGGCCCGTATGATGTCAGTTGTGCATTGATAAGATAAGTGATTTATCTCATGTTTATTTAATTTACTTGTCTCTTATATAATTTATTGATGGATTCACATGATATGTTTGATAAAACATATGAGTTATTTGTGGAAGAAATTTCTCACAAAATTAAATCTATTTATGCAAGCAAATTTTATGAAGGAATTTGAAACTAGTTTTTGGGATTTTGTGCACAATTTATTTGAGGAAATAATTATTTGGTGCCTATGATACATAACTGATATTTCTTCCACTGTTTATTATATAATGTGTATTTTTATGGTATAGTAACCTCGTAATGGTTTAAGACATTTCTCTTTGATGCTTCTACCTTTTATTTGAAAACTAGTTATTCAATCGGGATGTTTGGCATAGTTTGGAGACTTACCACATGAAGTGTTTGTAAAAATGAATGAGTGTTACTTTTATGATTATTTTTAATAAATAAGACATAAATTTGTGTGAGAATGTGAATATAAATATTCTTGGTAGTGTTGGGGAAATGTCTACCGGAATTCTAGATCAATTTCCAATTTCTAGCTCCTATGGAATTGTTTTGAGTAGATTTGTGACTTTTCATATGAAGTGTTTGAAAAAATGTTACAATGAGATATACCTCTATTATGGTTAATAAGACATTTTATTTAGAGTTATAATTTCATTTGAATGATTCTATGAGTTGTGGATTTAATTATTCTGGTGATTTCTAGAATTACTAGTCAATTTTGATGGGTAGAATTAACTTGCTTTGTGAGTTGTTTAATGGAATATATATGGGTAGAAAGATATATCCATATGACTATAAGTTACCCATGATATGTTCTCCGTGAGCTACAATAATCATATATTTCTCTTTATTTTTCATTTGGAAATTTAAATTGGAAACTAGGTACATTGCGGTGAAATTGGTAAATAGTTTTTTGATTCGAATATCTGTTTTTGGTAAAATATGAATGTACAACCATATGATATGTTATTGGTGTTTTAATTGTGCTGTATAATTATATTTTCTATATCTTTAACTTCACCTATGTGTGCCTTGGAACTCACCATGACTGGTTTAATTGAATTCATTGCACTGTTTATTAACTAGTTGTATTGATTGAATTTGAAATATTCTTTATCTATGTGCTCAGATTAGATATGAAAAAGTACTTTATTTCGATGTACATGCATGCTTAAATATGATTATAATGGTTCTAGGTTCAATTTTTGGTTCATTGGCATGGTTTCATGTCTAATTTGTGTAAGACTAGTTGTTAGTATTGAACGACTAGTTAACTAGTTCGTGTGGAATCATTTTCATAATTGCTATGTTTAATTAATTGGAAGATGGTAATTAGGCCCGATTTACATGTTATCAGGTGTTGATTATCCATTGTAATATATAAACAATGGTTAAGTGATACAAACAAATTAAAGTATATTAAGTATCGTCAATTGTCTGCTAAGTGTCGTTAAGTATCGTAATCGAAACACTAATTACTAGTTAATCATGATTAAGAGAAAATGGCATTTAGAGGTGGAATTTATGTTTGAATTGGATTGGAATGGATATTTTATGTTGCTTGAATATGTTATTAATCCTTTCCAGTCTTTGTATAAGAGGTTAGAATAGTTATTGAATTGAATTTAATTTATTGGAATTAAAGGGACTTTGTTGTGATTAAATCATGAAAAATGAAATTTAATATTTGTTAAACCAATCTGTTGTGTTAAAATTAGGTATCAGAGCTTAGGTTCCAACATTGCGACTATTGGGCCTTATACATATCTATTATCTTCTACATATGTGCATTTGGAGTTTACAAATGTGCTTAGTAAGATGGAGTTAACCTCCCTTCTATTAATAGAATAACAAAAAGCCTCACTTCCAATATTAATTCATTGTATGCCTTAGAATTAATTAATATTTCATACTTGTTGTTCAATAGATTGATTCATAAGTATTATGTGGTGCATACCTAATAATTGAGAGACTTTATTGGTTGATGTTTGTGCATCGCCTCTTTTACTGCTCATTGAATTGTTAATATTGAAATGCTTCTTGTAGTATGACTTATTTGCTAATACATTATTATTATTAATTGTTAAGTACATAATTGTCATTATAATAGTATGTACTATGTACCATTATTAGTATTAATTTAATGCTAAGGTATTATGATGATATAGTTATATTATTATTAAATATTAATATGATTTATTAAGTGACATTTATACCCTATATGAATTTTGCATTTCTATGGATGATATGCTTTTATAGTCTTATTTATGCCAACACCAATGAGTAACTCCTTGACTATTTTCGGAATGAAACACTTGTCTAAATATGTTTCTCATTCTCTTTTTATTTTTGGTATGTAGTATGTGTTTATACTATTTATTAATTATTACTATGCTAGCTTAGGTAATTAGTTAGTGGTAGAATTGCCACTTGAAGGTAAGCATAGCTATGGGCTATTTTTGTATTCTATTATTTAATTAATTTATTTTGGGTCTAGTGGTAATATTATTATTACCCTAACTATCTTACTAATTTATTTATTGAGTGGAGAAAATGAGCCACTTGTCCCTAATGGTTCATAATCTCTTTTATTTTATTTATTTTTGCTTATGGAGATGTAACTCCAGGAGAATGAGCCACTTGTCTTTAATGGTTTATAATCTCTTTATTTATTTAACTTATGGATATGTAACCCCTAGTCTATTTTTGAAGGAAATGAGCCACTTGTCTATAATGACTCATATTCTCTTAATTTTATTTATTTTATTTTATGTGTGTAAGAAGGTAGTCTAGTAGTGTAAGATAATACACACACACACACACACACACACACACACACACATATATGAAATTGACATAAATATGTATAATATGACATGTGTGATATGTATAGTTGTTAAATGTATATATAAGAATAGATGCATTATTATATATATGAATACTTATATGTTTGTATATACTATCATATGTATTTTATTATATGTAATAGTTATTAGTATTACATGTATGCAATATTGTGGATATACTATCTGTACAGAGGTGTTTGGAAGTGTTTGAGTGTTTGTAGGTGTTTGAAAGTGCTTGGAGGTGTTTGAAGGTATTTAGAGGTATTTGGAAGTGTTTGGAGGAATTGGGAGGTGTTAGAAAGTGGTTGGAAGTATTTAAGAATATTTGAAAGTTCTTGGAAGTATTTGGGACTTTGGAATTATTAGGAAGTATAGTGTGATCAAAAGTGTTATGTTAGTATATAAGTTATAATATGTATATAATATGATAGTATCGGGTTATACAATTATTGTTATAATTGTATGGATATTATGATATAACATAATAATTATATTCTATATTAAATATAGAATATATGGTGATGTAATTGTAACTTCAGAATGTATTCACTTGTATTTCTTATGTATTGTACCCCGATTTTTATTCCGGGATGTGTCTGTAATGTACTTGAGTCATGCTATTCCCCAATGCTCCTATAAAGAGGTTCTATAATGTAAACAAGTCATGTCAAGTCATTGTGGGTAACCCTCCTATTGGTCAAGGGTTAAAGTCCCTGTAGTTCCGGGGCACTAGGGTTATTAGACTCTCCTAGAGAAGTCGGCCTTAGTAGGTTATTGTCAAGTCGGGAATTAGTATAAATAGAGAGTGAGCCTCTCTATTTATCACACACTCACTCACACTCAGTTGTAGTGTATAGCTGAGGAAGAAGAAGACACTGGGGCTAGGAAGAAAGAGGCTACTGCTATTGGGAGATCATCTTACTGTTTTGGGGTTTTACTTTTGGTGTTGATTCTATCTCTGAGGAAGTTGCGAGGTTTTCTCCATTTATGGTTTCCTCAAGGAAAAAAACTGTGTTCATTGTCTCTTGTGTTTGATTGTTGTTCTTGTTATTCTCTCAGTTAAAGATCCTAATATAACACTAGCTTAATGTTAAAAATCTAACATGGTATCAGAGCTAACCTAAGAAGAAGAAACTATGCAGCTACAGGAACTAGGGCTTCCTACTTTGTGGATATCTCTCCACATATTTTTAGCAAAAGAAGTTTGGACTAACTCTCCTTCCTAGGGCGCATCTTTCTATCGAAGCAGAATCCAATTCTGAGCTTTTTCAGTTTTGAACCCGACATTGCTGCTGAAAATTAGGGCTTTCCACAGAAGTGTAATTTTTTAGTGAGCCCAGGCCTGGATTGATATCCTCCTCAAAATAGAAGTTTATAGATCAATATCAAAGCATTTGGTTGGACATAACTCTAAAAAATCTAAACCCTAATATGCTCCTGAACCAACACTGCATAATTTCAGCTCCAAATCCAGATCCGACATCTTGACCTGGTAAGATATAAATCTTTTGTATTTCCATTTGAGGTTCTCAGTTAAGATGTCTCATCATACCAAGCTTGATGAAAATCTTGAGGGAGTTGACAAATTTTGATCCTGGAAGTATAGGATTTCCCTGGTCTTGGAAGAAAATGAGTTGGACTCCTATATCAATGAGAAGGTTCCAGTTCTAGAGGGAGATGAGCCTAAGGCCTTACACAAGAAGAAGTTGGTTATGGAAAAGAGGATTATTGCTGATTCAATCAAGGATCACCTCATACCATAGGTGTCCTCCCTAAAGACACTTAAATCTATGTTTGATGCCCTAACCAAATTGTTTGAAGGGAAGAACATAAACTGGAAGATGCCTCTGAGAAACCAGCTAAAGAATGTAAAGATCTAGAATGCAGAGACCATCCAGTCTTACTTTAGAAGGGTCTCTCAGATCAAGGAACAACTGGAAGCAGTAGATGAAGAAGTAGAGAATTCATATATTGTAACTACCACCTTGAATGGTCTCTCTAGATCATGGGACTCCTTTATTCAAGGAATCTGTGCAAGAAAGAAGTTAGTCAAGTTCAGCAGATTATGGGAAGAATTCTCTCAAGAAGAAGATCAAATAGCATCTCGAGAAGAAAATATGGGAAGTGAAGATCAAGCTCTCACAGTTCACTCCAAGAAAAGCAGAATAAGCTCTCATCACTGTAGAGGTAAGAACTTCCACTAGAGAGATAACTCTAGAAAAGATTTATCTAAATTAAGATGCTATACATGTGATGAAAGTGGAAACTTTGCCAAAGAATATCCTAGAAACAAGATTAAGTCCCATAAGAATAAGGGAAATAAGAGAAGACATCATGCTCATGTTGCAGAGGATGATGAACCTTCCACGAAGAGATTCAGACAAGAAAGGGATGATTCTTCAAGTGATGAAGAATATGTGCTAATCTCCACTCTCACAGGAACTATCTCACATGGAAGAAATGATTGGCTTAGAAACAGTGGTGATTCCAAACATATGAAGGGATTCGAGAATCCTTTATGAAACTATGTGAACATGACTCACCTCACAAGGTGAAACTTGGGGATGACTACCAATATCTAATAAAAGGTAGTGGGGAATCCTCCTATAAGCTAGAGTGTTGAAATATTATAACTTCAAATAATATTCTATATGCATCTTTTTGTGGTACCCGATGGTCCTACCGGGAGAACCACTTGTATTACTTTGTACCCCGATGCTTCTAATCGGAATAACTAATAAGAGTCATGAGGTAGTCCCCTCTAATTGTAAAGGTGGGTCATTAGCACCCCAGTGTGGTTACTTGAGCCTACATGTGTAACTCAAGCCTACATGTTGGATGAGTTAATTAAAGTGAACAGATGAATATAAATTGAGGTGTAGCACTCCTCATTTGAAGCACACACTCTCACTTGTTAGCGCATTAGTGGAGGAGAGAGGAGTAGCTGGAGAAGGAGGAGGATCAGGATTTGATCTCCTTTTTGGTTTTACCTTTTATCTTTTGGGGCATCTATATTGAGGAAGCTTTTGCTGGGTTTTTCCCTTTAGGGTTGTCCCAGGATAAATCTTTGTGTTCCTTTTATATGGTTGTGCTTGTCTATCTTTCAGTGATCTTGTTTATATGATTTTGTTATGAAATTGAAATGAAATACTAATGATCTAGCTTAGCATATGAAAATTCAACATGGTATCAAAGCCACCTTGAAACAAGACATTATGCAGCTATAGAATCTAGGGATTCTTACTTTTTGTTTTTCTCTCCACAATCAATCAGCATAAGAAGGCTAGGCTGACTCTCCATTGAAGGGTGCATCTTTTTGTCGAAGCAGAATTCCATTTCGAGCATTTTCAGTTTTTGGTGCGGGAAATTAGGGATTCTTGCAGAAGAAGAATTTTTGAGTGAGCCCGACATAGGATTTATCTCCTCATAAAAATCAAAGTTTGGAGACCTAGATCAATATTTTTCATTGGGTGAAACTCTGAGAAAGTCAAACCCTAGTTTGACCCTAAGCTAGAAAAACCCTAAATACTAAAACTATCAAGTTTTGGTAAATTCGCTATATCCTAAGATTGGTGAAGGTTCAAGAGCTGAAAATGGCAGAGGCCAAAGATAAAATCCTGATGTACACTTTTTCCAAACTTCAGCCTCATATTCGCTATATTTTGGGAGACATGATCCCTCCAAATTAGGGTTCCAGCCTCTTCCAGAATTCATCCCTAAACATGACACCTAGGTAGAATTGCTATAGATTAGGCTACAAAGGTCCAAATGGAATTACTGAAGATATTCCAAAAATACCATAGATTGTACTTTTTTTTGTCTAAATTTTAGAACCCGAAGATGAAACAGTGACACATGGTAGGTCGTACAACTTCACTGTTCTTAATAGTCCTGTAACAGGTCACCTTGGGAAAAGGATCATAAATCCCAATTTCTAAAACCAATTCTTACTAAACCTATGTTTTTGGATCAGGGACAAGCGAGGTTACCTTGGCGCAAAATTTCAAACACAGAGGAGTAGTAATTTCAGAGATATCACAGAAACAGTGACAGGAATTTCTGCAAAAGAAATTGGAAAACTAGGGCTTCCTGTTACGGGAACTTCCCTCCACGGTTTTCAGAAAAGGAGTACATTGGACAGCTTCATTTGAAGAGATATATCTTTCTATCTAATTAGATCTGAAATATTCCAAGTTTTGAAAATTAGGGTTTCTCTGAACAACCCTAGATCAGCCAGCTCCGAAAGCAGGACGGACACCTCAAATCGGTAAGATCTAATCTTTTGCTATTTGCATTTGAGGTTCTCATTTCAAAGTGATCTATCACATCAGCTTGATGATAAGCTTGGTGAAGTTGAAAACTTCCAAGCATGGAAGTATTTGATCTCTCTGAAGAAAATGAATTGGACACCTACATGAGTAGAGAGGTTCCAGTTCTAGAGGGAGATGAGGCTCAAAGCCTTACACCAGAAGAACTTGGTCAAGGCCAAGAAGATCATTGTTGATTCAGTCACGGATCAACTTGTTCCACAATTGTCTTCCCTAAAGACACCTAAAGAGATGTTTGATTCCTTAACCAAGCTATTTGAAGGAAAGAACAGGCATCAGAAAATGACCTTAAGAAACAAATTGAAGAGGTAGAAGAAGAAGTAAAGAAGTGGTGATAGCCACCTTGAATGGCCTCCCAGGATTGTGGGATTCATTCATGCAAAGAACGTATGCCAGAAGGAAGTGATTACTTTCAGCTTGACTCATAAGAAGAGAAGAAGAATATGGGAGCAATTGAATATCAAGCTCTCACCATTCAAAGAAGATCCCTCAAGCGATGAGGAATATGAAGAACTCAATTCTTGAAGAACCTCTTATTCATCTTATCATTTGGATAAGAAATGATGATTTTATGAATGAAGAAGATGATAAAGAAAAATGACCAAGATGGAGTTTACCCATGAAACAAATAAAAAATAAGTATTCAATTGTCATTTCATGATATTGTTTTGTTATACATTTGATTATATTCAGTTGATGTGTTATGCATGATAGATTGTTTGCATTAATGACTATATGCAACTAATATGCATGTGATGGGTAAGCAACTCATGGTGCTATACAACTCTCCATTGCTACTTATCTAGAATGCAACCTCTTTGCTGACATATTGGATTAGTGCACAATATCAATGATGTCATGGTAGATATGGAAGGCATCTAGAAAGTTTCTGTGAGATATGGATGAATGTTGTATTGGATAAACAGGCATGCATAAGAATTTGTCGTTATGCATATGTTTTATGAAATAGTTCTAACCATGGAACTGGTGCATTTGAATTGTAGAAAAGGTCCTGTACAACCTCCTACAAGAAAATAAGGATGAGACTTGTTTCAAAGAACAAGTAATGACAATTCAAGATTCACTCCAATAAACATGAATCTAAAGCTCCCAGGGTTAGAGACTCCATGATGGAAGAAAGAGCTTTAGAGAGCGGTAGATCCACCTCGAAGGATGAAGACCACCTTGGGTATGAGAGATAACTCAAGATGAAGAAAAAATTGCTATGAAAGAAGCTATGATCAAAGAATAATAGTTTATCATGGGAATGATGTATACGATATGATTTCGAGACATAAAGGGAAGTACGTAGTATCTTCCATATGGATCTACAAGAACAAGTCTACAAAGCAAGGTTCATAATTTGCCTCAGAAAGAATAGACTATGACATGACATACTCTATTGACCAGTATATATCAAGCATAGAACCACCTGTACAGAATGAAGAGGGAAGATGATACTCCACTTCATGGGGAGTGACTACAGAAGATATCTAAGTTCGACATGGTACAACATGATGGATAGCTTCGTGATGGATCAATAATTTACCAAGAGTAAAGTGGGTGCCAACCTTCAAGGTTGAATGCAGAAGAATAGGATATGTTGATGACCTGACAAGACGAACTCATGGAAGATGTTATGATGAAAGAATACTAGAATGATGTTTGGGATATAGTACTCAAACCAGAAAACAAGATTGTGGTATCTTCCAAATGGATTTGAAAGATAAATTATGTTGTTGATAGAAGTAAGGAAAGACTTGTGGCTAGAGGTTTCTATCAGAAAGATGGAATTAATTCTGAAGAGACACTTCCTTCAGAACTATCATGGTAGTTTATTCCATGATGAAGTAAAGACAAGCCTTCCTTAATGGTATGCTTGAGAAAGATTTTTACATCGAATAGTCATAAGGATTTGAAGTTGAAGATAGATGGAATCACATATGCAAGTTCAAGAAGGCCCTCTATGGCCTAAAGCAAGCTCCCAGAGATTGGTATGGAAGAATAGATAGTTTCCTGTCAATTATGGACTTTACCAAGAGTAAATTTGATCCTAACCTTTATCTCAAGGTTGTAGAAGATGAACTTGTCATCCTGTTATTATATGTGGATGACTTATTCTTGACAGGGAATGAGAAACAGATCATGGAAAGCAAGAAGAAACCAGCAGAAGAATTTGAGATGAAAGACCTTGGGTTAATGCATTATTTCCTAGGTCTGGAAGTATGGAAAAGTTCAGAAGGAATCTTTCTCAACCAGGGAAAGTATGCGATAGAGATATTGAAGAGATTCAATATGTTGGAATGAAAAGTCATGGCCACACCCATGGACTCCACCTGAAGCTGTTAGCTGATGACTCATCAGAGTTAGTGGATGTTACTCATTACAGACAGATCATTGGGTCATTGATGTACTTAACAAATACCAAACTAGACATTTGTTTTGCTATGAACACCTTAGGTCAATATCTTGTTCAACCAAGACGGGTTCACCTAGTAGCTGCAAAACATGTGATGAGATATCTAAAAGGGACTATAGACTTTGTTCTATACTATGATGGTAGCCATGAGTATAGATTGTATGGCTACGCAGATGCAGATTGGGTTGGAAGTATCTCAGACAGGAAAAGCACATCAGGTAGATGCTTTTGTTTCGGGTTTTCTATGAGCTCATGGTTTAGCAGGAAGCCGTCCAGTGTTTCTCTTAGCATGCCTAAAGCAGAATACATAGCAAATTGCTCTTCTAAGTTGTGAAGTCATATGGCTTCAGAAGCTGATATCAGGTCTCTTTGATATGAAGATGGATACTAAAATGATTCTATGTGATAACCAGAGTTGTGATGACAGAGAACCATGTGTTCCGTTGTAACACATAGAAATCTGGTATTTCTACATATGAGATAACATGCAGATGATGATGTTTCAGTATTCCCATACTGAAGATATAGATGATGTTTTAGTATTTACATATTGTATATGCAGATGATGGTGATTCCGTATTTCTACACTAAATATAGAGATGATGATGATTTCAATATTTCTATACTGAAGATATAGATGATGATACTTTCAGTATTCACATACTGGAGATACAGATGGTGATAGTTTAGTATTCACATACTAAAGATGTAGATGATGATGGTTTAGATGACGATTTGCTGATGAAGCCTTTGTCCCGAGTAAAGTTCGAACACTTTCGAGACAAGCTTGGTGTGGTTTGGAAAGACCTTCCCTGAAAGGGGGAGTAGTGATGTTGCAGTGGGATTGTATCATCCCTGGGCACTTGCCCTAAAGTGATCCAGAGACCTCGGTCTTTGAGAATGAAGAGGGATTGTATCATCCTAGGACATATGTCCATAATGGATCCGGTGACTTTGTTCCTCGAGAATGTAGTGGGATTGTATCATCCCTGGGCATCTACTCTAAAGTGATCCGGTGAACTTTGGTCATTAAGAATGTGGCAGGATTGTATCATCCTTGAACTTCGGTTCAGAACGAATCCAAGGAACTTCAGTCATTAAGAATGTGGTAGGATTGTATCATCCTTGAAATTCGGTTTAGAACGGATCCGGCGAACTTCGGTCATCGAGAAGGTGGTAGGATTGTATCATCCTTGAACTTTGGTTCAGAATGGATCAAGTGAACTTCGATCATCGAAAAGGTGGCAGGATTGTATCATCCTTGAACTTTGGTTCAGAATGGATCCGATGAACTTCAGTCATTAAGAAGGTGGTAGGATTGTATCATCCTTGAACTTCGTTTCAGAATGGATCCAGTGAACTTTGATCATTGAGAAGGTGGCAGGATTGTATCATCCTTGAACTTCGGTTCAGAATGGATCCAGTGAACTTCAGTCATCGAGAAGGTGGCAAGATTGTATCATCCTTAGACTTCAGTTCAGAATGAATCCGGTGAACTTCAGTCATCGAGAAGGTGGTAAGATTGAATCATTTCTGGACTTTAAGTCCAAAAGATATCCAAAGACTTATTTGTCTTTGTACTGTGATTTGCAGGTTGTTGCTGATGATGATGATGTTTCTGATTGAAAGATCAGAGTGTGATGATGATGATATCTTGATGATGATGTTTTGATGATTATGTTTCTAATCGAAAGATTAGAGTACTTTTATGATGATGTTTTGATGATGATGTTTTTGATCGAAAGATCAGAGTGTTTTGATGATGATGTTTTTTGATTGAAAGATCAGAGTATGATGATGATGATGTTGCTGCTGAAGTTGTTGCTGATCGAAAGGTCAATGTGTTGAAGATGTTGTTGCTGATCGAAAGGTCAAAGTGTTGAAGATGTTGTTGCTGATCGAAAGGTCAAAGTGCTGAAGTTGTTGCTGATCGAAAGGTCAAAGTACTGAAGATGTTGTTGCTGATCAAAAGGTCAAAGTGCTGAAGTTATTGCTGATCAAAAGGTCAAAGTGTTGAAGATGTTGTTGTTGATCGAAGCGGTCAAAGTTGTTGCTGATTGAAGCAGTCAAAGTATTGATGATGCTGAAGACTAAAGATTGAAGATGAAGACTACATGATGTTGAAAAGCTTCCAATGATTTATAGATGTGTTACCTTGATGATGTCGATGATGTCCTCTATTTCTCTCCTATCATTGTTGTTGTTGATGTTGTTGTAGAATACCCTTCTCGTTAAAGGGGAGTGTTGAAATATTGTAACTTCAAAGAATATTCTATATGTATATTTTTGTGGTTCCCGATGGTCCTACCGGAAGAACCACTTGTATTACTTTGTACCCCGATGCTTCTAATCGGAAGAACTAATAAGAGTCATGAGGTAGTCCCCTCTAATTGTAAAGGTGGGTCACTAGCACCCCAGTGTGGTTACTTGAACCTACATGTGTAACTTGAGCCTACATGATTTAACTCGAGCCTACATGTTGGATGAGTTAATTAAAGTGAACAGATGAATATAAATAGAGGTGTAGCGCTCCTCATTTGAAGCACACACTCTCACTTGTGTAGCGCATTAGTGGAGGAGAGAGGAGTAGCTGGAGAAGGAGGAGGATCAGGATTTGATCTCCTTTTTTGTTTTACCTTTTATCTTTTGGGGCATCTATATTGAGGAAGCTTTTGTTGGGTTTTTCTCTTTAGGGTTTTCCCAGGATAAATATTTGTGTTCCTTTTGTATGGTTGTGCTTGTCTATCTTTCAGTGATCCTGTTTATATGCTTTTGTTATGAAATTGAAATGAAATACTAATGATCTAGCTTAGCATATGAAAATTCAACATAGACTCTGGAAATTCTATGAAGATTCAAGATGTATTGTTTGTACTAGGACTAAAGAAGAACCTCCTCTCCATATCTGCATTAGATGCAAAAGGCATGAGGGTTGCATTTATAGATGGCCAAGTTATCATGTGGCCAAAGGGAAATACTATTAATGATGCAGTAGTGATTGGGGAACAAGAAGGAAGTCTATACAAATTGAAGGGCCATCTAGAACAAGCTTTAGTCCATGACATAGTAGAGCCAAATGAGGTTTGGAATAGAAGGCTTGCACATGTGCATTACAGAGCACTACCACTTGTAAGAAAAGTTGTTGAAGGCTTTCTAGATATTCAACCAAAACATGATGGAGTCTGCAAAGGATGTGCAAAAGGAAAGAACACAAATAAGACATTTCCAAGTAGCGAGAGCAAGGCAAAAGGAATCTTGGAAATCATCCACTCCGATGTATGTGGTCCAATGTCATCAAGTTCACTAAGCGGGTATGTATACTATGTTTCTTTCATTGATTATTTTTCTAGGAAGACATGGATTTACTTCATGAAGAACAAAGATGAAGTTTTAAGCAAGTTCAAGGAATTTAAAGCCTTGATCAAGAACCACACTGAAAAGAAGATCAAGACCTTTTGATAAGATAATGGCGACAAATTCACATCAAATGAATTCAAATAGTTATGCAAAGACTCAAGGATTAAGAGGGATTTATACACTCCATATAATCCACAATAGAATGGGATTGCAGAAAGGAAGAATAGAACTATCATGGAAAGCTGCAAGAGAAATGCTTCATGATCAAGATATTCCTATGCATCTATGGGCAGAAGCTGCCAGAACAACAGTGTATGTACAGAACCGTACTCCACAGAGAGTACTTGAGAACAAGACACCTGGAGAAGTATTTTCTTTCAAGAAACCAGAAGTCAGCCATCTCAGAATATTTGGTTGTCCAGTGTACATACACATTCCAAAAGAGAAGAAGAAAAAATTAGATCCTTCAGGAAAGAAGGGTATATTTGTGGGATATTCTGAAAGCTCGAAGGCTTACAGAATATACTTCCCAGGATTCAAGAAGATTGACATCAGTAGGGATGTAAAATTTGAGGAAGACTCTGCTTACAACAAATCCAGAAAGAGGCTTGCCGAAGAACCTAAAGAAATAGAAGCACCCATAATTCATGAGACAACCATGAATGAAGAAACTCAAGAAGAAGATCGAGAATTTGAAGAACCTCAAGAACCTTTAGATCCACCTCAGGAGAAGAATCCTCATAAGAGGAAACATGCTTGGGTATGAGAAGCTATTTAAGGCGCAGAAATATATGGGGCTCCATAAGAGAATCACAGAGAAAGAAAGAGAACCAGGTCCTGCTCTAGTTATGTAGCCTTATTATGTGATTTCATCGATAAAGAACCTTCCAATTATGAAGAAGCGGCAGAACGGAAAGAATGGAAGGATGCTATGATTGAAGAGTATCAATCGAACATGAATAATGATGTTTGGGATGTTTTCCCAAGACCAGAAGGGATGTCAGTTCTAACTTCCAAATGGATCTACAAGATCAAGCATGCTGCAGATGGTAGCATAGAAAAATATAAAGAAAGATTTGTGGCTCATGGCTTCTCCCAGAAAGAAGGAATAGATTATGAAGAAACTTTTGCACCTGTAGCCAGATACACTTCCATTAGATCAATGCTTGCTCTGGCTACAGTGATGAAATGGAAGATACACCAGATGGATGTCAAGACTACTTTCTTGAATGGTGTAGTAGAAGAGGAAGTGTATGTGGAGCATCCACTCAGTTTTGAGACACATGACAGGGAGTCTCATGTGTGTAGATTGGAGAAATCCATGTACAGTTTGAAACAGGAACCCAGGACATGGTACAACAGAATTGACAGCTTTCTATTTAGTTTGGGCTTTGCCAAGAGTAAAGTAGATTCCAACCTTTACTACAAGGTTGAAGATGGAAACCCAGTGATGCTCCTACTATATGTAACATGTGTGGATGGGTTGATTGTTGATATGAAGAGGAAGCTTGCTGCTAAGTTTGAAATGAAGGACTTGGGTATGATGCATTATTTTCTAGGCATGGAGGTGTGTCAGAGTGTAAATGGAATTTCTATGGGACAAGGGAAATATATAGTAAAGATCCTGAAGAGATTTGGGATGATGGACTGCAAGGCCATGACCACACCTATGGCATCGAACCTGGAGCTATTAAGTGATGCTTCATTAGAAACTTTTGATGCTACGATGTATCGTCAAATGATTGGGTCCTTGATGTACCTGACGAACACGATACCATATATTTTCTCTATTGTGAACACCTTGAGCCAGTTCCTGACAAATCTGAGACATGTTCACTTGATTGGTGCAAAGCATATTCTGAGGTACCTGAAGGGTACAGTTGATTATGGGCTCAAGTATGAGGCGAATCATAAGATTAACCTGGTGGGTTATGTTGATTTAGATTGGGTAGGTAGTGCCATTGATAGGAAGAGCACTTTAGGGTGTTGCTTCTATATGGGATCAGGTGTGATCTCTTGGTTTAGCAGGAAACAATCCTGTGTGGCACTGAGTATAGCTAAAGCATAGTATGTCTCAGCTTGTTCATCTAGTTGTGAGGCAGTATGGCTAAGGAAGCTACTATTTGATTTATTTCATCTCCAGTTGGATGCTACTTGTATATTTTGTGACAACTAGAGTTGTGTGAAGTTGTCCGAGAACCCGATGTTCCATGACAAGTCAAAGCATATCAAGATCAAGTATCACTATATCAGGGATATGGTGCAGAGAGGAGCAATGAAGCCCCAGTATGTTGCGACGGAAGAAAAAATAGCTGATGTGTTGATGAATCCATTAGGAAGAGTGAAGTTTGAGTACATCAGGGAGAAGCTTGGTGTTCTCTAGATCGAGGTTCCTTCCTTCCAGGATGTGTTCCCACATGACTGGATGTAAGTGTAGAGCCCTTCTAGCAAGGTTGCAGGATGTGTTCCCGTGTGGCTAGATACAAGTGTTGAGCCTTTCCGATAGGGTTGTGGGATGTGTTCCCGCATGATCAGATGTGAGTGTTGGGCCTTTTTGATAGGGTTGTTGGATGTGTTCCCACATGGTTAGATGTGAGTGCTGGGTGTGCCTTTCTGACATGGTGTTGGATGTGTTCCTCTCATGGTCAGATGTAAGTGCTGGGCAGGCCATTCTGACTTAGTGTTAGATATAAGCACTGAAGAAGACCTACATGGTGGTTAGGCCTACAACTAGCATGAAAAAGGGCTAGATCTGTAGAACTTTATGTGACAAGAAGAATCATGAGATAGCACCCCTAATGATCCAGTGATGATGATCCAGTGGTGATGATCCAGATCCAGTGATGATGTCCTAGTAATGATCCAGATAGAGTGATGATCCAAATCTAGTGATGATGTTCTAGTGATGATCCAGATCAAGTGATGATCCAGATCCGAAGATGAAGATGACTTGAAGATTAAAAGGACTTGAGGATGATCCAGATGATACAGAGAAGAAGACTTATGTTGATAAATTGTGTCGAGAGAATACCTTCCTAGTTAAGAGGGAGTGTTGATGTAATTGTAATTGTGGAATGTATTCACTTGTATTTATTATGTATTGTACCCCGATGTTTATTTCGGGATGTGTTTGTAATGTATTTGAGTCATGTCATTCCCCGATGCTCCTATCGGGAGGTTCTATAATGTAAACAAGTCATTTCAAGTCATTATGGGTAACCCTCCTATTGGTTAAGGGTTAAAGTCCCCGCAGTTCCGGGGCACTAGGGTTATTAGACTCTCCTAGAGAAGTCGGCCCTAGTAGGTTATTGTCAAGTTGGGAATTAGTATAAATAGAGAGTAAGCCTCTCTATTTATCACACACTCACTCACACTTAGTTGTAGCGCATAGCTGAGGAAGAAGAAGACACTGGGGCTAGGAAGAAAGAGGCTACTGCTGTCGGAAGACCATCTTACTGTTTTGGGGTTTTACTTTTGTTGCTGATTCTATCTCTGAGGAAGTTGCGGGGTTTTCTCCATTTATGGTTTCCTCGAGGAAAAACACTGTGTTCATTATCTCTTGTGTTTGATTGCTATGCTTGTTATTCTCTCAGTTAAAGATCCTAATATAATGTTATCTTAATGTTAAAAATCTAACAATATATAGGTGATATTACTAATATGTTGTGTATAGGATTAATAATAATATGATATATGATTAAAGATTTATAACTTATGTATGTAAACAAAATGGGCTTATGTATATTAATAATACATATTAATAGTAAGTATAGTATATGGTATGAGTGTATGATAGTGTATTATATAGCTAGTAATTATTTTATTGTAGAATATTAGAAGATTTTGGTGGTAGGATGCTTGGTTGTTTGAGGTGACTATGTCTTTACTTTGATTGATAAGTAGTGTGGACTACATGTAAATAATGGTTGATACATGTATGACATTGTCATCACTATATGTATGGCTATTATTGGTTGTCATTGGTTGTTATGGTTGCTGCATCTTGGTTGATGTATTCTGATCATTTTCTTCTGCTTGATGATTCCTGGTTGATGTATTCTGATTGTGTATTCTAATTGATGTATTTTTATTAATGTACTCAAATTGATGTATGTTTCTTGGTGTATTCTAATTGATGTATTATGATCATTGTATTTTTCGTGATGAATCCTGGTTGGTGTATTTTGATTGTGTATTCTAATCAATGTATTATGATTAATGTATTTCGATTGATGTATGCTGGTTGATGTATTATGGTTGATGTGTTTTGATTGATGTACTATGATTAGTGCTTGTATGGTTAATTGATGCATGTATGGTTGTCCTTGGTTGATATTACATGATTGATATAGGTTGAGATATTATGAATTGATGATCGATCTCTATATGGATGATGTATGCATGAGGGTCATTGTATGATTGATATTAGTTGATGAATAATGATTTTTTGAATGATCTCCAGAGAAGAATTATGCTTTGTGTTGAGACGAAAAGTATTATGTTTTTATGGCCCTTTTTGGTTCTTACTTAGATTGGAATTGTTGCTTATAAGTTCACTTCAATCTGTTACATTAAAATGAAAAAGTATTTAGGTGATATTTGGAAATATTTATCCTTGTGATCTTCATCATAAAAGTATCTTGTGTCATTTTTGAAAGGTATACTGGTAATAAATTGGTCGTATTTTGTATATCTCTATTGAAAAGTAGGTACTAACCATGTAACTGATTAAATATGATATATGTAAGTTTATTGAAGATGAACTTCATGTATCATTATATATTCAATACTAATTGTGTAGAAAGTGGTATTAGTATATTTGTTAGGAAACTATCTAGGGATATTGTTGAAAGAAAATATATCCTTGTGATCTTTGCTAAAAGTATCTTGCTAGGGTATACTTGTAGTATATCAAATACCTTTGTTGAAATGCATCTTTGTAAAATATCATAGTGATAGTTCATGCATCTTGTTGGGAAAATATCTTGGTGACATTTCATGTACCCTTGTAGTAAAATGATTTGAGTGGTAAATCATACAAAATCATATTGGAATTGTATCTCATGTGATTGATTGATCTAAACACATTTCATGTATCTTGGATGCATTTCATATGACTAAAATTGATTAGAATAAGATTTAGTTAAATGCATTTCAAGTATTTTGTTGAAGAAGTATCTATATCTTGAGTAACTTGCATATACTGAAGTATTTCATGTAATTAATTAGAATTTTTTTTTCGAAATATGTATTTTAAGAATCTTGTTGAACATTATATATGTTTACTGCTAACCATGTGTCTGCTGGGAATGTGAAAAAGTATCCTTGTTAAAGAAGCATATCTATTTTGATTATCTTTTCTGAAGAATATGGTTTAGTTGTTGGGACTAAGTTCTTGGATTTCCTCAGAGAGAAGTATAGTGTCCATTTCCAGAGAGGTATTTTGGTGGATTGTCACCCCTTTTCTTATTTCATATCACTCTACTAGTCTGAGTTCTTTCACAGGGATCCAATAAATGGGATGGTGACCCTATAGGAAATGGAGACGGACATGAAAGTAGTAGTGGGAATCATTGTGGTTCTCAAAAGAGGTAGTTATGAGAGTTTCTAAAATTATTGTGCTCTTCTTGTGGGAGGAACATTGTCATGTTGAAGATAATTTCCAAAATTTGAGATAAGTATTTGCTCATGTGATATTCATGTTGTATTATGTATATGTGCTATGGTGACTGATTTATGCTATATTTATGGCGATGGGTTAGTTTTTAAAGAATGCTCTTATATCATGTATCATTTATTTCTATACCTGATGTTAATCATATGGTTGATTGAAATATGATTTTCAAGTGAATGTATATGTGTTGATATTTGAAGACCATGTAACGGGGATTGAAGATTGAACCTTACGACTAGTCTTGGTTCTCACACAGGAAGCTAGGAAATGGCATGGTGATATCTTAAGGAATGAGTTAGGTGAAAGGAGTCACATCCCATAGGAATTGGAGATAGACATGAAAGTATTAATGGGAATTATTTTGGTTTCTTGAAGAGGAGTTCTAAGAAATACTAGTTGAAAACTGAAGGTAGTGATCCTTTTTAAATTTGTAAAAGCATGTATGTATGATGCATTGAGGATGACTCATGTTTTAAGGGGGATGGGATGTAATACCCTATGTATTAAGCCCATACATATGTAATTTGTAATTGTTTATTATTGTGGCATAGGGTGCCAAAAAGGGTCTTTAAGGACCTAGATACATTATTATTATTTTGTAAATAATTAATGAATGAAAACAACTGGCACATTAGGGACCACTAAAACATAATGGGAGGCATATATCCACAATGTGAGGGGGAATGAGGAAATTCCTAGCACTTTAGAACTTTTTTGGTTGATCTCAGTCCATATTTATGTTTTGGTGGATCTATTAGTTGATCATCACCCAAACATTGATTGATGATTTAGTGGGCCTATTCAGTGTTTGGGTGGGTTTCACTTGTTGATTGAGCCCCTTTGGTGGTTTTGTAACTCCTTTGTGGAGGTTACACTTGGCTTTGTAACTCCCATTTGCACAACTGTTCCCTCATTGAATATTTTTATCCTTAACACTTCAAAATTTGTGTAAATAATTATGTAACTCCTCATGCAAATACTTGTGTAACTCTGGTGTAAATTCTTTGTGTAAGCCCCTTTTCTATTTTTGGAATATACCTTGGCTTGTGTGACACGTCACCTCACTAATTTTAATTCCTCTTCATGGATGATGTGTCCACACATGAATTTGTGTGGGGTCATAAGGAATTACCAATGCCAAAATGCATCATAAATAAGAAAAAAGGTAGAGAGAGATAAGCAAAAAAAGAGAGAAAAAGAAAATATTATGGTATTTTGCAATAACTTTTGACAATAAACTTGTATCGTGACTCTCTTAGTACCGTTTGAAAGGTCTCATCGAGTTCTACAACTTTTGTGTTTTGATCTTAAAGATATTCCTCACGGGTTGGACAGGGCGTGCATTTGTGTAAATATGGGAATAATGAATCTCGAAAAGTATCTTTTCAAATATTTTTCTATGAAAAACATCTTTTAAAGCATCTTCTCACAGATGCTTTAAAATATTCTTTTCATAAAGCATCTTTGAAAAGATTCTTTTCGATATTCTTTATGCCCAGATTTACAAAAATGCACCAAACCCAACCATGGGGAATCTTGCAAAGCTCAAAAAACAAAAGTTGTATCTCTCAGTGAGACCTTTCTAATGCTACCAAGAGTGCCACAATTTGAGTTTGAGATCGAAGGTTATCACTAAAATACCGTAATATTCTCTTTTTTCTCTCTCATTTTTGCTTATCACTCTCTACCTTTTTATTATTTATGATACATTGTAGAAGAGGGTATAATGTTATGGTGGAGTGGCTTGGGTTGGATCAGATTTAACATCTTGTGGTTGAATTAGGCCCCTTGCATTGACTCAGGTTGGATTACCTTGGTTTGGTTTGACCCCATTGAGTTAGAACTACCTTATTTGGTCTATAAATCCATGTATGGGGTTGTTTTTTCATGGTTTTTGATTATGGTTGTTCATACCTTTAATGGTAAGAGCTTGGGAAACCATGAATTCTCTTCTATGTGAATGAAATTTTTTCTTGAAGCATTGCGATCTTGTATGGTGTTTGCGGTAATCCCAAAAAAATCTATTGTAGTTATTTTGTTTCCATTACTTGGATCTAATCTAGACCTGCACATAAATCCTGATGGTGGATGGTGATATTGAGATGGCCTAGGAGGTATGGATTACCATTGCGCTTGGTAGTTGGGTGGAAAAGGATGTATGTGTTCATGGATAGAGTTTTGGATTCTCAAAATAGTACTTGATCTGTTCTTGAGTGCAACTATGCTTTGTATTTGTTCCCCCATCTTGGGGGTGGCCTGCCAAAGTGAGATCTAGCTTGTAATTTCCAAAGGATGGGTGGAGCGTGGTCCAGATGATGCCAGTTATGCATTGATAAGATACGCGATTTATATCATGTTTATTTAATTTAATTCGATCTAATATAATTTATTGATGGATTCACATGAAATTTTTTATTAAACATACGATTTATTTTTGAAATAAATTTCTCACAAAATTAAATCTATTTATGCAAGTAAATTTTATGAGGGAATTGGAAACTAGTTTTTGGGATTTTGTGCACAATTTGTTTGAGGAACTAATTATTTGGTACCTCTTCTAAATAAATGAAATTTATTATATTTTTCATTATATAATGTGTATTTTTATGGTATAGTAACCTCAAAATTGTTTAAGACACTTCTCTTTGATGCTTCTACCTTTTATTTGAAAACTAGTTCTTCGATCAGACTGTTTGGCATAGTTTGGAGACTTACAACATGTAGTGTTTGTAAAAATGACTGAGTAGTACTTTTATTCTTATGTTTTAATAATAATATTTAAATTTGTGTAATAATTTGAGGATACATATTCTTGGTATTTTTTGGGAGATGCCTACCAAAATTTTAGATCAATTTCCAATTTCTAGCTCCTTCAATGGAATTGTTTTGAGTAGATTTGTGAATTTGCATATGAAGTGTTTTACAAAATATTAGAATGATATATACCTCTGTTATAACTGATAAAACATGTTATTTATATTTTTACTTGAATTTGAATGATTCTATGATATGTGGATTTAATTATTCTGATAATTCCTAGCATTACTAGTTTTTGGGATTTTGTGCACAATTTGTTTGAGGAAATAATTATTTGGTACGTATTATAAATAAATAATTTTTTTTATATTTTTCATTATATAATGTGTATTTTTAAGGTACAGTAACCTAATAATTGTTTAAGACACTTCTCTTTTGATGCTTCTACCTTTTATTTGAAAACTAGTTTTTTTATCAGACTATTTGGCATAATTTGGAGACTTACCACTTGCAGTGTTTGTAAAAATGACCGACTGTTACTTTTATTATTATGTTTTATTAATAATATTGAAATTTGTGTGATAATTTGAGGATAAATATTCTTGATATTGTTTGGGAGATGCCTACTAAAATTCTAGATCAATTTCCAATTGCTTGCTCCTTCAATGGAATTGTTTTGAGTAGATTTGTGAATTTGCATATGAAGTGTTTTAAAAAATGTTAGAATGATATATACCTCTTTTATAAATGATAAAACATGTTATTTATAGTTTTACTTTCATTTTAATGATTCTATGATATGTGGATTTAATTATTTTGACGATTCGTAGCATTACTAGTCAATTTAGATGGGTAGAATTAATTTCTTTTGTGAGTTGTTTAATGGAATGTATATGGGTGGAAAGATAAATAAATATGACTATAAATGACCCATGATATGTTTTAAATGATATAAAATAGTCATATGTTTCTTTTTATTTGGAATTTGGAAAGTTAAATTGGAAACTATGTACATTGTGGTGAAATTAGTAAACAATTTTTCGATTCAAATCTTCGTTTTTGGTAAAAGATGAATGTAAAAAATATGATATATTATTAGTGATTTATGTGTCCTTATAATTATGTTTTCTATATATATATATATATTTACCTCTATGTGCCTCATAACTCGGTATGATTGGTTTGATTGAATTCCTGGCAGTGTTTATTAACTAGTTGTACTAATTGAACTTGAACTATTCTTTGTTTATGTACTAGAATTAGATATGAAAAAGTGATTTATTTTGTTGTACGTGGATGCTTAAATATGTGTATAATGTATTTAGGTTCACGTTTTGGTTCATTGGCATGGTTGTGTGTCCAATTTGTGCAAGACTAGTTGTTAGTATTGACCGACTAGTTAACTAGTTCTTGTGGAATCATTTTCATAATTACTATGTTTAATTGATTGGAAGATGGTAATTAGGCCTGATTTACATGTTATTAGGTGTTTATTATACATTGTATTTGATAAAAAAATGTTTAAGTGATAAAAAAATGAAATTATATTAAGTATCGACAATTGTGTGCTAAGTGTCGTTAAGTATCGTAATCGAAACACTAATTACAAGTTAATCATGATTAAGATT
>LPNX010109141.1:0-50509 GCA_001517045.1 Pseudotsuga menziesii | reverse complement strand
AGCTCCATATTCAGTCTCCATTGTTGATAATTTGCATGATCAATTGTTAATTGCTGTGAGTGAAATTAATCTACTGCAGGCCTGAATTTCTACAATTAAATAGCCTTTAGAGGTGGAATATATGTATGAATTGTTTTGGAATGGATATGATATGTTGTTTTAAGGTTTTATTATTCTTTCCCATCCCTTGTATCATACGTTATAATAGTTATTGAATTTATTTTAATTTATTGGTAATTAAAGGGACTTTGTCGTGATTAAATCCTGAAAAATGAAAGTTAATATTTGTTTAACCAATCCATTATGTTAAAATTATATAATTAGAACTATAGAGATATATGTACCACATACCCCTTGATATCCTTGGGGGACATTATGGAAGTATGTTTGTCCTCAAGCAGAAGCAATCCATGCTGCAAAATTTCTTCACCATCCCAAGTGGCATATTTAGTGGGGAACCCTTGCCACTTCACAATATATTCCTTAATGCTATTGTTCCCCATCCTTCTAGTCTGCAAATTTTTTATGGAAATGAGACCAAATGTCCTTGATCTTTAATAGGTGTAATTTCTTCTGATAGAATTATATGTTGGCCTACTACTTTCTTCAGAAAGATACATGAAATACATTGTGGATATTGCTCTCCAGTGACAAATCCAATTCATAGGCCACTTCACCAATAGTCCTTAGAATTTTTAAGTCCCATAGAACCGTGGTTGTATTTTCTCAGCTACCATTGGATTCAAATATGACTTTCTCTAAGGTTGAAACTTCAAGTAGACTAATCCTCCTTCTTGGAATACTCTCTTAATCCTATGCTTATCAACATTAATTTTCTTTTGGTCCTGTGCAGCCGACATATTTTCTTTGAGTGCCCTTAGTATGCCTTGATTCTCCTGAATCCAATAATTGGATTTTTGGGCTCTACATTTCCCAAACATAAGATCTGCAAAATACGGGGCCTCATATCTATACAAAGTCATGAATGGAGAGGTGAGAAGTGGTGTTATAACATAATTCTCCTAGGTGGAGTCACATGTACCAAGATTTATGTTGTCCTATGACATAGTTGCAGAGGTAGTATTCAAGAGATTGATTCAATATCTCAGTTTCAAAATTATTCTGAGGGTGATAGATTGTGCTCATATTCATATTTGTTCCCACTAATTCGAACAGATCCTACCAAAAAAAACTAGTGAACTTGTTGTCCCTGTCACTCATTATGGTTTTGGGTAAGCCATGTAGTCTGAAAACATCTTTGAAAAATAATTCAATAGATTCACTCGCTGATATAGTGGAGGTGACTGCAAAGAAATGTGAAAAATTGGTTAACCTATCAACCACCACATATATGCTATCTTTTCCTTAGACTTTCGGTAGGCTGGCGATGAAATCCATGGAGACACTTTTCGATTTCTGATTTGGAATAGGGAGGGGTTGGAGGAGTCCAACAAGGTGTGTGTGCTCCACTTTGTTCTGCTGACATGCATTAAAATCCCTCACATTCCTTAGAACATCTTCGTTGAGGCCCTTCTAGGTGAACCTCTCTCTTACATTCTGTTAAGTCTTCAAAAAACCAGGGTGGCCAACCACTTGTGCATTATGTGCAACTTCTAGGATCCTCTTCGTTAGTTCTGATCGAGGTACTAAGAAAATATTGTCCTTGTAATAGATGAGATCATTATGTACCTTGTATTCCTCATTGTGTAATACCCCATCCAAAATATCACATGCAAACTGATTTTTTGAGTATTCATTTCCCAAATGTACCTTCCATTCAGTTAGCATTTGTAGCAAAGAGAGTGTGGGTTTGCAAAAAAGTGCATCAACCACCACATTCATATTTTCCTTCTTGTATTCAATTTCAAAGTCATGGGATTGGAATTTTCTTACCCATTTTTGTTGTCTATCATTAATCTCATTTTGGGAAAGGAAGTGCCTTAGACCATTATGATCATTCTTCACTATGAACTTGCTTCCCACTAGATATTGCCTGAATTTGGACAATGCATGCATGATTTAAAACTTCTCCTTGTCATAAATAGAGTACAACCTTTTATGTGCAAGCGATTTTATGCTCTCATAGGAAATGGGGTTCCTTTTTTGCATCAAAACAACTCCAATGCCTTCCCCCAAGGCATCACACTCCAACAAAAAAGGCTTGGTGAAATCAGATAATGATAGCACTAGACAGATGCTCATTATTTCCTTCATCTTATGAGAATCTGGTTCTTCTTCCCCATTCCAAATGAATTCCTCCTTCTTGGTCATATATGTCAAAGGTCCAGTGAAGTTGAAGTACCCTTTGAAGCATTTATGGTAATATTTGCAGAGGCCAGTGAATCCTCTCAAGTTAGTGAGGTTTCTTGGGATTGGCCAATCCAAGATGGACTTGATTTTATCTTGGTGCACCTTGACCCCTTCTTGGAATATCACATGACAAAGATAGAGGACCTCAGTCATGCCAAACTCACACTTAGATAACTTAGCATAAAAAGACTTATATGCAAGTATAGTTAGCACAATATCTAAATGGATCAGCTGCTCCTCCCATGTCCTACTAAAAAATAAAATTATCATAAAAATGAACATAGTTATGGAGCTGCTCAATCAATACCTTATTCATGCAAGGTTGGAAGGTTTCCATAGAATTAGTCAAGACAAATGGAATGAACAAAAATTTAAAGTGTCCAAAGTGACAATGAAAGGTTGTCTTCTATGCAAGGTTGGAAGGTTTCCATAGAATTAGTCAAGACAAATGGAATGAACAAAAATTCAAAGTGTCCAAAGTGACAACGAAAGGTTTTCTTCTATATGTCATCCTCTCTCATTCTAATCAGGTGGTATCCTCATCAAAGATCTATATTGGAGAAGAATTTTTCTCCATTCAATTCATCCAAATGCTCATCAATATGGGGGGTTGGGTACCGGTTCTTTATGGTTCAGATCCTGGTAGTCTATGCTCATTCTAACTGTTCCGTCCTTATTCTTCACCAAAACCACTGAAGAGGCAAAGGGGATGGAACTTGGTCTAATGAGGCCCAAATAAAGGATTTTTTTATGGTATTCTCAATCTCATCCTTGAATTTATTTGGATTCTTCTAATATTTAAATTTTAATGGGAAGTGTGCCAAATTCTAGCTCAATTATATGCTCAATGCCACGGTTTGGTGGCCTTCCATATGGCATATTTTTTAAAACCCCCTTATGCTTGTGCAACAACCTTTCTCTTATGTATTTGGGCTTGTAGGAAACATTGGCAGAAGTTCCTTCAATGATGATACAACACTCAACATCCCATTAAATGTCCCCATGCCTCATAATGGATCTCCTATTGTTGGGAAAACTTAATTTTCTTGGGTAGGTGTTCATACCCTTCAAAACTACTTGTTTCCCCTCTGCATCTTTGAAACTCATTTGGGGTGTTTTGTAGTTCATGGAATGTTCCCCAATAGAGTACAATCATTGTAATACGAACACCATGTTGGTGTCTGCAACATTGACAACATAAAATTTGTCTTTCACAATGTAATCTCTTAGATTCACTTGCAGGTTTGGAATCCACCATTTTTAGTCCATGGTGTTTTATCTTGGGATGAATGCAGTGGACCCCTCAAAGGATTCAGTTGGAATATTTATTTTCTTCACTAGGGATGCATAAATAAATTTGTGGGTTGCACCCTCATCAATAAGAACTATGATTCTTTGTACTTGTAATACCCCTTTCATCCTCAATGTGTGGAAATGGGGAACTCCATTAAGATCTGCAATTTTGTTGCTGGTTTGAGGGGAATTCTCCTCTTCTTCAGCTGTCTCATAGTCTCCCTTTGCAAGTTCAGATTCCTTCATCATATCCTCTTCAATTTTGGAGAACACTTAAATGCAGTGTGCCTTCCCCTTAACACACTTATGGCCTGGAACCCAAGGTTCTTGGTAGGAAAAGCAACTCTTCTTCCTCCTTAGTTCATCCCAATCCTTGTAAGAGTAATATTTATTTTCAGGGCATGAAATTTCCTCACTGTAGGTCTTTAATTCTGAAATTTATGAGGCATGGGGGTCTTGGGAGGATACTTGGTCCTCTAAATTAGAACTTGTAAATATCTAGTTGTTCTCACTGCTTCTTTCAAGGTTGAGGGTCTGTAATATTTCACTATCCCTTTCAAAGGTTCTGCTAGTCCTTCTGTAAACAAAAGGATCAATCTATCCTCTGATATATATGTTACCATCATTGCTAATCTTTGGAATTCATATATGTATGCTTTAGGAGTTCCAACTTGTTATATATGTGCCGATTCTTAGAAATATATATATCAGGATCTCTCGAGTAGAAAATTTCTACCAATCTCCAGGTGAATTCTTCATAAGTAACCCCTTGATCATGGACCAAAGTATTCATGCCATGAAACCACCAGTAATTGACATCCCCATCATTATGTAGGGATTGGATCTTGATGGAATCCCTCTCAGATGAAGGATTCAATTGGAAATAAGTGTCCAATTTATGAATCCAAGAGTTTACGATGTACTTGGAAGTTCCATCAAAGTAGGGTAGGATGATATTTCCAATGGAATGTATCAGCTATAAATTATGATATGGAAGCATTTGAAATCCTTGTGGATTCCCACTATACCTATTTTCACAAAAATATTTGAAAGGAAGATCCATTCTACACCCCTCACTCAAGGTTTAATAAGAAGCATACTTCTCCTCCCATGAAGCAACTGATTCAGTACACACTTCATGGTATTCTTTGGGATACTCCATGAACGTGGGCATGGTAGGTTGGGGATGAAAATTAGGTTCATACTTGAACTAATGTGGCCTATTATGTGGCCCTGCATTAGAGAAGATAGATTCCTCCATGATCTTCCTCTCTTTAGGATGGGAGCCAATGTTGCTCCCTTCTCTGTCTTTTGCACCTAATTGTTTGGCTAGGAAATCCCTGGTCTCTTGACTGGAATGAATGATATTGTTCAAAATATATTGCATACCTTTCAACATGCTCTGCAAAAAAATTCTGAACTCATCCTTCTCATCCATCTCCTTGAGGAATCTTCCTTCCATAGAGTCAACTTCCTCTTCTTCGGAGGTCTAACTTTTAGAATATGAATTTATTTTTGGATCCATTCATGATTATCAAGAGAAGGTATGGAGGACCATGGTATGATACAACTATAATATCCTATATCTAAATCGAATCTCAATATTAACTCTTACTGCTAATATTATTCAAAAGTGAAATAAAATTTTACAATGAGATCAAGCACTTTCTTCAACAAGGAAATACACAGGAAGTAAGGAAATAAACTAAGAATGGTAGAGGGTTAGTGGATGAAACCAAAGGACATGTTTGGAGACTCAAAATTTCATATCCCTAAGAACCTATATTTTGGTCTCTTTTATGTTTCGAGCATCAGCGAGGTTGAAGTCTACTCCCAGGCTTTTGGGTGTCCCAACTGGTGCAAATTGAGATTGAATAACCAATTCCAAGATATCAATTCTTATGGAAGGATTAAGTGAGTTATCAAAAACTTTTTATGAATAATATATCAGTAAATATTTTCATAAAAATTTTGGAACATTTTGGAAGAGTTTGAGGGTGTTTGGGAAAAAATTAGGAATTTGGCCTAAAGATTTCCTACACAAAGGAAGCCACTCAATCATTGTACAACCTCAATGAATTCTTATGTGATATGGGTTTGGTTTTTGGGTGAAATTATAACCTACATAAACTTACATAATGCAAATTTGATGTACATAACTCTCATATCATTGGAAATAGTAAAACTAGTTAATTTTAACTAGCTAAAGAGCACAGGTAAGAAAATGAAGATGACTTTCGAATCTTTATTTTATCAGACTAAAAATAATCATTATAATTGGTTTATAACACATATATAAATCAACATAAACTTATATATTCTTATCATGGTCATTACATCCCTATCAGTGCATAAAACCTACGAAAAGGATCATGAAATGAGCATTGGAATACTTCTCTTATAGAAAATTTGGAAATATGACCTTCTGAGAAGAAATATTATTATATCTCATAGATAATAAAGGTGATACAAATATTATAAGCTCATAAATATCTTGCAGGAGCTGATCTCCCTCAATGGTGCCTAAAACTAAAGAATAATGGCTTGAAACTAACACATGACACCGATTTGACAATCCTTAGAGCATAAGTGAAGGATCCTTCAATGGAGTTTAACTTCCAAGGATGAATGGATGAACTATGAGATTTAACTTGTTATTGAATGGATTATCCTTGGATCTCTATGGATGCACTGTATAATGGAAGATAATATGGAAGATAATGGGAAGCTTGGGGCACATCATCCAAGGTGGTTAAGGCACATCACTTAGAATATAAGCTTAGATTCACTCAACATAAAAACATTAACGATAAAAAACCGTGCAATGGAGTTGGAAGAATGATTTTACATACTTGAGTAGCTTGTTGATAAATTCATCCACCTATTTATCAAGTTACCCACTTTCAAACCCTAACCCTAATCCATGCATGCGCCATCCTTGACGAAATTAGCAAGTTGATCCTTTAGATGATGTTTCCCTGCTTGCATCACTCAACCAAAGTGGAAATTGTGCCCTCCTTGAGAAAAATATTATTTTGTCATGAAGGATTATTTTTCCTTTCTAGTATCCTTTCACCAAATTGGAAACTGCGCCCTCCTTGACCAAAAATTTCCTACTTTATGACAAACTGCTTTTGTTGTTTTAAAACCACCTTGCTTTTCCCCGCTTTTGACAATTGCCATATTTTTCTAACATATTTCTTTTGCCAATTTTTTTTTTTAGTTTCTATTTTTCATCCTATGCAAGTTGGCTTTCCTAATTCCACCTCATGACTTGAAAACTCATTCCCACATGTCATTATTGATCATACTAATTAAATAATTACATACAAATAACCTGAATTTAGAAATTAACCTTGTATATTCCTCCATAATATTAAATAATCAAAATTCCCTAGGAAAAATTCATTTAATTCATTTAAAACCCCCTCAGGCACTATACGTGGTCAATACTTAATTCCCTTCAAGGGAGGTACATGACATAAGTCTCCACCTCAAGTAAAACCCTCTCATCATTCTTCCTTTTCTCATGTTCCCAAGTAACATCCATTTTGTTTATCATCTTTAAGTTTGAAGAAAATTGAATGAAGACAAAACGTTTTGTGCGTCACCAAATGTATTCCAAAATTTTCTTAACTAGAGTCTAGTAGATACATCCTCTTTTAACCAAGTGGGGTTGACCTTAGAGGTACTAAATGGAATTGGACTCCAACAACACAAGAAAATGGTCAAACTACTTCCCCAAGTTCAAACCCATCATCTAACTTTGATATATTCATTAGAGAATTCTTCAATCATAAAAATCCTATCCAACCTTTTAGTTATGCCATCATCTCCAATCCTTTTGTTTCTCCAAGTAGGACATATCCTTTAGACAGTCTTCTCTATCATGTCCAATCCCTTTGTTTCTCCAAGTAGGACATATCTATATTGGAGCCTAAAATGGGAATTGACTATCCATAAATCCCAAGGATTGACATTAACAATGTCGACCATTGACATTGGTAACAATGAACATCAAGGAGTGACCTTCACAACAAGGACCACATACTACAACACAAGAAGAAATATGAATTACACCATTATTCTCCTTCAGACACTATGCAGAGATAAAAGGCACTTCATATGTCTCACTTCGAAAAAATCAAGAGGAACAACTAAATTCTTTGTCCCTTTCACATTTAGAATCGCAATCCTCAATCGCTACACTTCCCCTATCAAATGAAAATAAAAATGTTGTTTTCCAATATATTTAGAGTCAAACTTGATCACTACCTAGTGCTTTATTGTTTTATTCCTATATGTATACTTTTTCATATGAAAAATTAATGTACAATTGATTTTACTTCTCTATTTATGCTTATTAGTACTTGCAATAGAGTTTTCCTTTTAATTTCATCGACTACTAACCCTACCACAAATTAGCTATACTTGCTTTCAAACACATAACATTATATTGTCTACATACACACAACTTTCTCTCATTTTACAAAATATTAAATTTATTCTCGACGCTTCATTTCCCTACTTTGGGGTTATGCTAGTTTATTATGTCCATGAAATACTGTAATCATTTTCCACATATTAGTTTATTGTACAAAAAGTATAAAATGTTGATAAAGTTCAAACTTTGTTATTGCTAAGTACTAATGCTGATAAAGTTCAATTTTTTTTGCTAAGTATGTAAGAGATTGTGTTCTTTGTATTACGAGCAAACCAAAAAACTAGAAAATTGGGTTCTACATGCCATTACCAATTCCCATTCATCAATGGGATCAAAATAACCATTCTAAAAGTGTAGTAGCAATTAGATACGATTCGCAATGAGTACACACTTCTCCATTATTGGTATAGGATTGATCACTCATATCTATATAACTTGAACTTTTATTTGGAAGAAAATATCTAGTTTGGAGTCAAACTTATCAAGTATCAACACAAGTATCTTCCCATGCTCATAGAGAAACAAACAATTTTTTTTTGGAAATGAATCTAGTAAATTTAATAACAGGTAGATGACATCCTACATCAAATTTATGGAAATAACAATAAATTACATGATCGTTATTAGGTTCAACATCACAAGGCTGGTAACAAGGTGTTATTTCACTTGCTAAAAGAGCAACTTACAAGACCCAATAGGTTGATCAAACCACTCACTATGAACCATACACCATCACTAGGTAGATGGTTGATAAATTTTTTAGCATCATTTTTCAAACTTTCATTGGATTTCACATTCATTAGGGAGGTGTTGTCACAAGATGAGACAAGAGTTTTTGAAATCATCGTGAGATGAGTGGTTTCAAACAAATTATATATTTTTCACTAAATAGGAATCTATGTTGCAAGGGAATGATATTTAAGACTGTAGATAAATAGTTTTGTATGGAAGTTCTACTAGAGATGAGTACAATATCTTCTAAGTGGACATGTGAATACGTTTATATCAATGGTTACAACCAATTAAGGACGCATTGGAGTATGTCTAGAAGGTGGAGAATATAGTAGAGTGGAATATCTATAACCTAGTTATGCTTTGGCAAGTAGACCACCTGATAAACCAAGAAATGGATTTTGGTGTGAAAAAAATAGTAGAGGAGTTTTTTGTATATTTTTTTATAGAAGCATACTACTGATATTCAAAGGTGGATGAAGAAATTAAATGGTGTGTGAGGATAAGACTTGTGGAAAAAATATCAACCTAGATCAAAATACTATTGATAAAGGAGGGTATGTTACACTTTGAACCATTAAGAATGCCAACGTCAAAACTTGGCACCATGGGGATGGTTGGAATGGTTTTGACGATGTTGAAGGAATAGAAGAGAAAATATGATGGGGGAATCAAGAAATAGTGAGAGGATTGAACATGTTCTAAGAAAGGTATATATCATAGACTGATGTTGGCTTAATCATATGTGTGTAGTTAAGGAGAAGATTGAGTAGTTGCATAGGGAGATCGTCAATGAGGGAATAAAGGAGGGATAGTACAAGATTTGAAGAAACTCAACAAGTAAGGATATTTATCAAACTAATTATTAATATATTAAGGACTAAAAATGATGGGAGTGCAATGAGAGGGTAGAGAAGTGAAGGGCCAAAACCATGTTCCCTTGTATGAGAAATGAATAAAAAAAACACTCTCTTTTGGGGAAGGAGGTTGTGATCCACATTAGACACCAACCACTTTAGTATTTGTAGAGATGCACTAAGACTATAGAATGCAAGGGATTATATGTGTATTAGATTTATACAATAGTTATATATAGTAATCAAGTACAATAAATGGATTACAAAAAAATTACACATTTGTTATGTAGAGTTGGGGGAGGGGTCCTGACTTTTGTCCTTTGTGAATGGTTGCAAACACCAAGTGCTAAAATAGTCAAACATATGCATATTTTATAAAACTAATGTCAATTAACATTGTAACATGTTAAAAATGATACCTCCTAGAAATTTATACTTGTGAACTCAAGCACTAATGTCTATAGAGTGAGGGGAACTTAATTGTTATCCTCTATAAATGGATGCAAACACCAAGTGCTCAAATAATCAAATAGATGAATTTATGGAAAAACTAACATCAATTGATTGTTGGTTGTGGAGATTTATTAGCTTTCTAATTCAAAGGATTTTTTTTATTCATGTTTCTATCCTAGAATAAATGACTGGGGAATGGGGGGTCCGAGGGGGTTGGAACACCTCCTTGGCCTGACGGTTTGTGGGGATACAAGGGTAGGAACCCCTGAGGAAAATTTTGTAGTTCCTTTTTTTCATTGAAATGTGGAAGAAAAAAGGTGATTGGAAATAATGTAATTTCATATTCAATATGGACCATTCATTATTAGGTTATAGATCTACTGGTAGAGATTATGTTTATGTATTTTTTATCTATAAGGAAACCCTCTTTAAAGAGGGAATTTTATTATGGATGATTAGTAGTGTGTGTGAGAGATACAGTGAGAGAGTGAATATGAGGTCATTGTAAATGTGCTATGAGTTGTCTCCCTTCATTTTTCTATACAAAATAAAATAAAGGACTGTTTGTTTATCCATGGATATATCCCATATTAGGTGAACCATGTATATTAGTGTCTCTCTTATATTTTGCTCTTATGTGTTATGTTTCCATGTCTATTTTATTTCATTTCTCTATGATCATGTTTTCTAACATTAACAATGTTGGCAAGTTAAAAAAATACCTCTTGGTGATTTCTACTTGTGAAATCAGGAACTGACATTTGTATAGTGGAAACACCAACAATGTTATCCTCCATAACAAACAAACAAAAATGGACAAAATATTTAAGTGTCATGTAGTTACCTACTGCAAAAAACCATGCTAGGAAAATCAATAACAAATATGGCCACATGAAGTGCAATAATATTAGAATTTGCTTAGTAGTTATAGAATCTAATGTAATCCTCACTTAAAATTGAAACAAAGACAACCAAAAATAGAGAAGAAATAATGAAGCAGAAACATAAGAGAGAGAACTCAATTGTAATAAACTTCAGCTCTATATTATTCATTAATATGAGTACAATATATAAAACATTTGAAGATAAAAAATTGAGATCCATAGAGGCATTTCGAATAACTCACAATAATAGAAGGCTTAAATATTACTAAATCCCCAATATAGACATGTTTCATCATCTAACTCATAGTTAGAAGTCATGATTTGGATAACTAAATCCAGGTAGGCCATGCATGACATTAAAATCAATAGTGAGTAGATTTTAGGAGAAAATTATCGAAGGATGTTGAGGAAAATAGTGGCAAGCATGCCCAAATCATCCTAGTGCAACTTTCTAATCCTAATACAAGAGAAAATAACTATAAATATATCATATATCAGAAAAGTTAGATAAAAGAAGGATAAATAAGGAATTTCACTCTAGCCAATAAAAGCATGAGAAAATTATGGAAAAAGGGAACTATACTAGTTTATGACGGTCAAAAGAGGACAAATGGAGTCAAGGACTCAAGACTATGCACTAGGAAACCTATTGACACATTAAACAACTTACTAAACACTTAGGAAATTCAATGAAATGTTCTAAACCGATGGTCTAGATGGAATTATGTTTCAATAAATAATGGGATGGAAATCCTATTTATCTCATATGAACCTATTTATCCTATTCAAATAAGTACATGGAAGTAAATTGGAGGGGGAAGTCAAAGTGATTCTTGTACATTGCATAAAAAGTCACAAAAAATACAAAGAAGGTCTATTTATTTCCCTATTATGGCTGTTGAGGTCAAAGGTGTGGAAATTGAACCCAGGTGTTAGAACAATTACACTCACAAAAATTGCCAATTACACATGCAAATTACACACAAAGGAGACTGAATATGGAGCAGAACACTAATCTGTATTGAATAAGTATACAATATCCAACCCTGTGAAGTCATAGGCTTCCGCAATAAATAATTACATGAGAGATTCGAATGCATAAGGATGCCATTCGAATTTGGTCAAAAGCAGGTTTACTGAATCTAAGCAAATCCCCCATAGGTGCATAAAGTAGTTTCCAAATCTGTCTAGGAGCTCACGAATTGGAAAAATCAATTAGGCAAGATAATAGATGATGGAAGGAAAACTCATACATGTTTTTCTTAGGAGAAAAGAGTGGAGGATGATGAGGACAAAAAACAAGTTAACTTCACCTAGTCAAATTTTCCCAATTGCCTTAAAACTCAGTAAATGCAAGTAATAAAGCAGAAAAAGCAGACATGCGCTAGGAAGGATAGGAATAAAGAAGATTTGATTCCAAGTGGTTTCCCAAGTGCTCCATGACTCAATTTTAGCAAGCTTGACCACATTAGACATGTGGAGGACAACTTGCATAAGGTGGAATATGGAAACTAGGCAAATAAGACAAAAATTGGATTAATTAATGTCTAAGGTAGCTAACTATGGGTTGATTATTCTAACACCCCCCATTAAGCCTGACTTATGAGTAAAATATCAGAAAATTATAGGGCCTAGAAACAAGGCTTAGTCACCCTTTACATACTGCATGTCCATTTAACCAAGGAAAGAGGAAAAAACCCAGTGGGAAAAATCCTCCCTTAAACATGGACATTAAAACAAAATTTGAAAATCTCGTCATCACTCATGCTTCACAGCATGATCAGCAATCCCCAGCAGTGATTTGAGATTGCTGAATGTCTTCTCACAAAAAACTTTGGTGAATATATCTGCTACTTGTTTTGAAGATGAATAGAAGAGTAGGCGAATGGTGCCATCATGCACAAGCTGTCTGATGTAGTGCATATGGATCTCAATGTGTTTGGTTCTCTATATCTGAACTGGATCATTGCAGATTTCAAATGGTACTCTGATTATCATAATAGATAGTATTTGAGTATTCTGATTCGAAGCCACACTCACCAAGTAACCCCTGCAACCATAAATATTGAGTTGCTGCATTTACAACTCCTCTGTACTCTACTTCTGTAGATGAGAGTGCAATGGCACTCTGTTTCTTGCTTGACCAGCTGATTGGTCCTTTAGCAAGCATGAACACATATCCTGATGTTGACTTTTGATCTGTGTTGTCACCTGCCCAATAAATGTCAGTAAACCCAATCAAATCAAGATTAGATTTAGCTTTGTAGAAGATCCCATGAGTCCTTGTTCCCCTAACAAAGTTAAGGATCCTTTTGGCTGCTCTCCAATGGATCTCATGAGGCTGATCCGTGTATCTTAAAGCCACACTTACTGCATAAGAAATATCATTTCGAGTATGTGTAAGGTATAGCAAACACCCAATCAGTTTCCTATACAGTGTATTATTTACCATAGGTGAAGAATGAACTTCTTCAAGCTTAACTCATGAAAGGAAGGGAGTCTTTCTTGGATTGCAATCCTTCATGTTGAATTCATTCAGTGAATCCAAGGCATACTTGGACTGATGTACTTTGATTCCATGTTTGGTTTGAGCAATATCGAGCCCCAATAATTGGCTCAATAACCCCAAATCAGTCATAGAGAATGCATGGTTCATTGCATCCTTCAAGGAGGAAATTTCATCCTTTGAGCTTCCTGTAATGAGAAGGTCATCAACATACAAGAAAATAATCATTAATGAACCATGAATCATCTTCAAATAGACATTAGGATCTGAATTTCATCAAAAAAAATTCAATGATAGCAGAAAGCTATCAATCTTGGCATACCAAGCCCTGGGGGCTTGCTTAAGCCCATACAATGATTTTTTTTATCCTGCACACAAGAGATGGATTAGTAGCAAATCCTTGAGTCTGCTGCATGTAAATATCTTCAGTAAGATCTCCATTCAGGAAAGCACACTTCACATCCATGTGATGTACCTCCCACTGCTTCGATGCTGCAATGGCTAAAGCTATCCTGATGGAGTCCATCTTTGCCACTGGTGAAAAGGTCTCATTGTAGTCTATGCCATGTACCTGTGAGTAGCCCTTGGCTACCAATATTGCCTTATATTTCAAAGGTGAACCATCAGCAGTAAATTTGGTTTTGTAAACCCACTTACACTGAACTAGCTTCCTCCCTGGGGGAAGATCAACCAGCTCCCAAGTGCTGTTCTTCTGGAGTGAGCTGAACTCTTCTTTCATGGATGTTTGCCATCTTGTATCATGTGCTGCATATTCATATGTATGTGGGTCTTATTCAACCATAATATATCATTTCTCTGCAAACAAAGGGTCTTTCATACACAGAGCACTCTCAAACTGAGATCTAGTCCTCCTAGGATCATTAGGATTTCCAGCTAGTTCTCCGGATGCATGAATGGTATTTACTGCCTATTTTGGTCTTTTAGGACTATTAGGATCTGTAATTAAATCATCATTATCAAACATATCAGAATCAGCAAACTCAACTATCTTTTCACTTACATTCAATGGTTCTAGCGGTGAAGACGATTCTCCAACTTCCACTGCTACTAAAGGCTCTTCTTGGAACTGAACACTCCTTTCAATGAAGGATTTGTTTGTGCTCAAATTGATCCACTTGTACCCTTTTGAATCTTCAGAGTACCCAACAAATAGACACTCTTGGATTTGGGGCTGCAAAGCCTTCCTCTTTTCTGTTGGAGTTCTAGCCCAAGCCCTAGAGCCAAAAATCCTGAAATGGGTCACATCTGGCTTGTTCCCACTCCATGCTTCGAAAGGAGTCATACCATCAAGCTGTTTATGAGGCAACCTATTCTGAATATATGCTGCACAATTTATAGCTTTGGCCCAAAACTTTGGTCGCAAAGTCTTGGCCTCCATCATGCATGTTGCCATCTCTTTCAGTGATCTGTTCTTCCTCTCAGCAACACCATTCTGCTGTGGTGTGTAAGGGATAGAATGTTGCATCTGAATACCTACATCTAAACAATATTGAATGAACTCAGACTTGACATACTCACCACCATTGTCAGATATGAGGACCTTGAGTTTCCTCCCAGACCGATTTTCAACCAAAGCCTTAAAGTCTTTGAAGAGGCCAAAAACTTCAGACTTGTGTTTCAGGAAGTAAACCCAACAATACCTGGAAAATTCATCTATGAATGTCAATGAATTTTTGTCCTGACTCTTCGACATATGAGGAAATGGGCCAGCAACATCACTGTGGATCAACTCAAGAGGTGTAGAGGTTCTCTCATGACTAGCTTTCTCAAATTTATGCTCTGGGTATTTTCCTAAGATGCAACCTTGACAGATTCCTTTGGAAAACTTAATCTTTGGTAACCCTATGACCATTTTTTTTCACTAAGATCAGAAAGATACTTGTAATTAAGGTGGCCAAATATTTCATGCCAAATATTGCTTGCCTCATTAGCATGAATCAGAAGAGCAGAGGGGTTTGAGTAGGGTAGGAAGTGTGAGAACATGTATACCTTCAAAGTGTGATTTGCAACTCCTTTTGCAATGACTTTACTAGTTGAGATATCTATGATCTCAACTTCATCAGGGGTGAATATGACCTTCTTTGGAGACCCTGTGCGGGTCATCTGATACATTGATAAGAGGTTAGAGGTAAGACCTGGAACATACAATACATTGCTAAACTTACCATGGTCAATATCAGTCCTCCCTTTGCCCAAACTTTCAGTGAGAGAGTCATCTCCTAGTACAATTGGTGCACCTTTCGACATGTCAAGTGAGGTGAATGCCTCCTTGGTCGAAACCATATGTCTTGAAGCTCCAGAATCAATGATGAAACTAGGTGAGCTTGATGTGCCAGCAACCAATGCATGAACTCTCTCTCTATCTTCTGAATTTGATCCTCCTTCCCTCATCTTTGAGCTGTCAGGAAGGGAGATGCCATTCTTCTCCAGGAGTTGGGTAAGCATGTCAATTTTATTGTTCATGCAGGAGCTTTCAGGATGATTTCCCTTATTGCAGTATGCGCACTTATTCATTTCTCCTTTGTTCTTCTTCTTCTGGGGGTTCTTCTTGGAACCTTGGGGCTCCTCTGGAGACTTGTTCTTGTCTCTCTTTTGCTCAGGTGGATTCTTAGCTTTATTCTTGCCTTTTGAATCCACCCTTGAATCTCCAGCAACCAGAGCTTGGTCTTTGGAAGGTTTGATGTTGCCCATCATCACCAATTTATCTTGTTCTTGTGTGAGAGATTCCATGAAATTTGCAAGGCTAGGATTTTCCAGGATCAAGCTGTCAACTTTGTGGCATAGAAGGTCGAGACAAGCACTGAATAGTCAGGGCCAAGCTTCAAGATTATGGCCAAAAATATTTGCTCCTCGTTATTTTCGATCCCATGCTATTTTAGCTGCAAAACAAGGGCTTTGAACTTGGAAAAATAGAGTTGCAGGGATTCAAAGCTATTGGGACGCAGGGAGATTAATTCATTTTCGATTTGATGTCCCCTCATCTCATCTGTCTTACCAAAAATATCAACAAGCTTCTCCTATACTTCATTTGGTGATGTTAATCCATCAAGATGGAAAAGGAGGTCTCTGGATTTGCTCAGACACAGGAGACCATAGGCCTCATCCCTCATGTTGTGCCATTTAATTTTCTCTGCAGCTGCGTTGGGCTCTACTTATGTTTCCATAGTCACTCTATAGAGTCCTTTCTCTCTCAACAGCATCTCCATCTCTGCTTTCCATTCAAAGAAGTTAAATGGAGTCAAGATGATCTTCTGAGATTGATCCATAGCTCAGAAATTGTCCCTTTAGTCAGCAGAATGCTCCCAGTCAATGATGTCGAACCTGCAATAAAAAATTGGAAGGAGAGAAATTGATCTACAAAGGCTCTGATACCATGTGGAAATTGAACCTAGGTGTTAGAACAATTACACTCACAAAAATTGCCAATTACACATGCAAATTACACACAAAGGAGACTGAATATGGAGCAGAACACCAATCTGTATTGAATAAGTGTACAATAGCCAACCCTATGAAGTCATAGGCTACCACAATAAATAATTACATGAGAGATTTGAATGCATAAGGATGTGTTAGGGTTAACCTTGACTTGAGATCGAGTCAAAGGTGGTTAGGTCTAGCACATGGTTTGGGCACATGGTTTGTTGTAGCCCATGGTATTGTCCCATGGTATTGCATGTGTTAACCTTGACTCAGGATTGAGTCAAAGGTGGTTAGGTCTAGCACATGGTTTGGGCAGATGGTTTGTTGTAGCCCATGGTATTGTCCCATGGTATTGCATGTGATTAAGCCTTTATAAGGCTTGAGGAGGCTCCATTGTAATTGTACTGGGTACTGTATTGTACTGGATGTGAGTACTATATGGTACTGGATGTGGGTATTGTATTGTACTGGAAGAGAGACTATGAGAGTGTGAAGAGGAAGTGCAGCGGTTTTGCTGCAGGGCGTATCCCTTCATCTTTCTGGATTGAAATAAAAGGACTGGCAAATTTGTTTGTGGATGTAGCCCATAGTTTGGGTGAACCACATTATATATGTGTCTCTCTGTAATGTTTAATGTGTTTTTGCATCTTGTTTATTGATTTAACTATATAATTGTTATTTATCTGCAGTCCTGTTCTTCTAACAATTGGTATCAGAGCCAAAAGGTCTAGTTGGTTTGTAAACTCACAGGAAAGAAGGGTTCCTGGTTCGAGTGGGAGCAATGGCGGAAGAAGGAAAGTTTAGGGTCGATAAATTTAACGGCCTAAACTATCAGTTATGGAAGATGCAAATGGAGGAATATTTGTACCAGAAATATCTGTACCTGCCATTGGGTGGAAAAGCAAAATAGCCAGCGGCTATGAAGGATGAATAATGGGAGGTTCTTGACAGAAAGGCACTAGGAACAATACGGTTGTGCCTGGCTTTGTCAGTGGCCTTCAATATTTCGAAAGAAATAACAATAGAGGGTGTGATGAGCGCATTAAGTAAGCTCTACAAATAACCCTCGGCTTCTAACAAGGTATTTTTAATGAAGCGTTTATTTAATATGAAGATGCCAGAAAGTGGATCTATTGCTGACCATTTAAATGAGTTTAATACACTTACCAGTCAGTTAAGTTTTGTAAAAGTGAACTTTGATGATGAGGTTAGGGATATTCTAATTGTGTGCTCATTGCCATAAAGCTGGAATAGCTTGGTCATGGCTGTAAGTAACTATGTCCCTAGTTCAAGCACTCTTAAGTTTGATGATGTTGTTAGTGTTATTCTTAGCGAGGAAATGTGAAGGAAAAGAATAGGTGAGACATCAGGTAATGCGTTGACCATGGAGAGCAGAGGGGGACAAAAAGGGAGAGGAAGGAGACCAGGAAATCACGATAAGTCTAAAAAGGGAAGATCCAAGTCCAGATTCGGAAAAATAGAATGCTGGAACTGCGGTAAGAAAGGACATCTAAAGAAAGACTGCAGAGCACCAAAGAAGAAAGGTGAGAGGTAGCAAGAGACTACCTAGGAAGCTAATGTAGCAGGTGATGTGTTATAAGATGCTTTGATTCTTACATTAGATAATACTAGTAATTACTAGGTAGTAGATTCAGGGGCTTCATGTCATGCTACACCCCATAGGAAATTCTTTTATGATTATGTTCAAGGTGATTTTGGGCATGTGTTATTGGGGGATGATGAACCATGTAAAAATATTGGAAAGGGTAAGGTACAGATCAAAATAAATAATGGAAATGACTAGTTTCTAAAGGATGTAAGGCACATTCCTGCTATGAAAAGAAATCTGATCTCAACAGGGAAGTTGGGATATGGTGGTTGCTTGTCTACATTTGGAGAAACGTGGTGGAAGGTTACTAAAGGATCAATGGTAATTGCAAAAGGAGATAGGATAGGTACATTATATTTATGTCCTCATAACACTGATTATTCTATTTATGTAGCTTCCACAGAAACAGGTGCAGCATTGTGGCATCATAGGCTTGGCCACATGAGTGAGAAGGGGATGCAGATTCTCCACTCAAGGAAACTGCTTCCAGATCTGAAGCAGGCAAGTTTGGAATTCTGTGAGAACTGTTTTTATGGAAAACAGAAGAGAGTTAGATTTCTCAGTGATGGGAAACAAAAGAAGAGTGAAAAGTTAGAGCTTGTCCATACAGATGTATGGGGACCAACTCAGGTACAATCTCTTGGTGGCTCTTGTTATTATGTTACTTTTATTGATGATGCAACTAGAAAAACTTGGGTTTATTGCATTAGACAGAAATCTGATGTGTTTGATACTTTTAAGAAGTGGAAAGCTTTGGCTGAGAATGAGACAGGAAAAAGGTTGAAATGTCTCAGATATGATAATGAAGGCAAGTACTGCAGCAAGGAGTTTGACAGTTACTGTTCACACAATGGGATTCGCAGAGAGAAGACAGTCCTTGGAACACCCCAAGAAAATGGCATGTCAAAAATGATGAACAGAATGATCATGGAACATGCAAGGTGTATGAGATTGCATGCAGGGTTACCCTTACAGTTTTGGGCTAATGCTGTAAACACTGCTATTTTATTAATAAACAGAGGGCCTTCAAGCGCTTTGGATGGTGGAATTCCAGAGGAGGCATGGATAGGTAAACAGGTAAAATACTCATTTCTGAGAACTTTTGGTTGTGAAGCATTTGTCCATATTGATAAAGATGATAGAACAAAGCTTGAGGCTAAATCCAAGAAATGTACCTTTATTGGATACGGGGTTGATGATTTTGGTTATCACTTATGGGATCTTAAAAATCGCAAAATCATTAGGAATAGAGATGTAGTATTCAATGAAAAGGTCATGTACAAAGATTAGTTGTAGGGAAAGAAAGAAGAAAAGGAAAACACATAGTACACAGTGCTTGATGAAATCAAAGAAAATGAAGTTCCAAAAGCACCATAAAATCAAGAGCAGCAACAGGTACATGAAACTCCTGCAATTGTAAGAAGGTCTACCAGGTTAAGTAGACCCCCTAAACGATTCTCTCCTTCACTGTATTATTTATTGATGACTGATTTTGGTGAGCCAGAATGTTTTGAAGAAGCAATACAGGTAGAAACTAGAAAGAAGTGGGAGTAAGGCATGGATGAGGAGATGGACTCATTGGTAAGAAACCAGACTTGGGATCTAGTTAAGTTCCCTGCAAGAAAAAGGGTATTGTAGAATAAATGGGTTTACAGGTTGAATGAAGAAGATGGAGGAAAGAAACGGTACAAGGCTAGACTTGTTGTAAAGGGGTTTGCACAAAAGAAAGGTATAGACTTTGATGAAATATTTTCTCCTGTTGTTAAAATGAATTCAATTAGAACTATTTTAAGTCTAGTGGCAGTAGAAGATTTACATCTTGAACAATTAGATGTAAAAACAGCCTTTCTCCATGGGGATTTGGAGGAAGAGATTTATATGTAGCAGCCACAAGGGTATGAGGTCAAAGGGAAGGAGAATTTGGTTTGCAGGTTGAAGAAGAGGTTGTATGGTCTGAATCATGCTCCAAGGCAGTGGTATTTAAATTTTGATAAGTTTATGACAGAACAAGGTTATGATCAATATCATTCTGACCACTGTGTTTATTTCAAGAGGCTAGATAACGGAAGATATATTATCTTGTTATTGTATGTGGATGACATGCTTGTTGCAGGGTCTAACATGCAGGATATAAATGTGCTCAAAAGAAAACTAGCTAAATCATTTGCGATGAAGGATTTGGGTGCTGCAAAGCAAATCCTTGGTATGAGAAAAACAAGAGACAGGAAAAATCGCAAATTGACATTGTCTCAAGGTGAGTACATAGAAAAGGTGTTGTAGAGGTTTAGAATGCAGAATGCAAAACCAGTCAGCACACCTTTGGCAAGCCATTTCAAACTAAGCAAGCATATGTGTCCAGAGACACAGGAAGAGATAGATTACATGTCCAAGATTCCCTATTCATCAGCATTTGGGAGCTTGATGTATGCCATGGTGTGCACAAGACCAGATATTGCACACGCAGTGGGAGTTGTGAGCAGGTATATGAATAATCTAGGTAAAGAGAATTGGAAAGGAGTGCAGTGGATTCTCAGGTTTTTGAGAGGTAACACTTCTCATGCATTATGTTTTGGAGGTTCAGACACTGTTCTACAGGGATATGTTGATGTAGATATGGCTGGTGATAAAGACAACAGGAGGAGCACCACAGGGTATGTGTTCACTATAGGTGGAACAACAGTAAGTTGGATTTCAAAATGGTAACAGGTTGTTGCACTTTCAACAATGGAAGTAGAGTATGTTGCTGCTACAGAGGCTAGTAAGGAGATGCTTTGGTTGCAGAGGTTCATGGAAGAATTGGGTAAGAAACAAGAGAATAGTAGGCTGTACAGTGACAGCCAAAGTGCCATTCATCTTGCAAAGAACTCAGTCTTTCATTCAAGGACTAAACATATAGAACTCAAGTACCACTTCATAAGATCTGTTCTAGATGAAGAACTGTTAAAACTAGAAAAGATTCACACTAGCCAGAATCCCGCAGACATGTTGACAAAGGGAGTGACCAGAGAGAAACTGAGTTCCTGCTCGGTTTCTGTTGGCCTTAAAGCATGAAGGTGAAAAGAAGAAATTTTCCAAGTCCAAGGTCCAGCAAGTGCAACAACGGTAGAGTTGCTGTGATTAGTCACCATGAAGGCACATGAAAAAAAATGTAATGGAGCAGTTTGCATGTAAATGGGCATATGGCTGTAAGACCTGGTAAGGCATGCATACCCCTAGTAACTCATCGGTAAAGTCGGGAGATAGACCTAGGTGATAGGGGGGTGTATGTAAGATTCCTCGGTAAATACTTGAGGGGAGTTGGTGATTACTCCAAGTCAAGTTTAAAGGGGGGATTGTTAGGGTTAACCTTGACTTGAGATCAAGTCAAAGGTGGTTAGGTCTAGCACATGGTTTGGGCACATGGTTTGTTGTAGCCCATGGTATTGTCCCATGGTATTGCATGTGTTAACCTTGACTCGGGATTGAGTCAAAGGTGGTTAGTTCTAGCACATGGTTTGGGCACATGGTTTGGGTACATGGTATTGTCCCATGGTATTGCATGTGATTAAGCCTTTATAAGGCTTGAGGAGGCTCCATTGTAATTGTACTGGATGTGAGTACTGTATGGTACTGGATGTGGGTACTATATTGTACTGGAAGAGAGACTGTGAGAGCGTGAAGAGGAAGTGCAGTGGTTTTGCTGTAGGGTGTATCCCTTCATCTTTCTGGACTGAAATAAAAGGACTGGAAAATTTGTTTGTGGACGTAGCCCATCGTTTGGGTGAACCACGTTATATCTGTGTCTCTCTGTAATGTTTAATGTGTTTTTGCATCTTGTTTATTGATTTAACTGTATAATTTTTATTGCTCTGCGGTCCTATTTTTCTACAGGATGCCATTCGAATTTGGTCAAAAGCAGGCTTACTAAATCTAAGCAAATCCCCCATAGGTGCATAAAGCAATTTCCAAATCTGTCTAGAAGCTCATGAATTGGAAAAATAAATTAGGCAAGATAATAGATGATGGAAGGACAACTCATACATGCTTTTATTAGGATAAAAGAGTGGAGGATGATGAGGAAAAAAAACAAGTTAACTTCACCTACTCAAACTTTCCCAATTTCCTGAAAACTCAGCAAAAGCAGGCAATAAAGCAGAAAAAGCAGACATGCGCTAGGAAGGCCAGGAATAAAGCAGATTTGATTCCAAGTGTTTTCCCAAGTGCTCCATGACTCAATTTTAGCAAGTTTGACCACTTTGGACATGTGGAGGACAACTTGCATAAGGTGGAATATGGAAACTAGGCAAATAAGACAAAAATTGGATTAATTAATGTCTAAGGTAGCTAACTATGGGTTGATTATTCTAACAAAAGGCTATTTGCTCCCTACTATTTTGATGATCTCATTTCAAAAAATAAAAGTAATTAACCAATGAAATTGGGTAAGGGAGAGAGAACATCTCGTAAAGTGTACCTATAGAGTTCCAAGGAAGGATCACTATGAGATCCCATGGAAGAATATGCGTGAGAGAAACATTCCAAGAGGTCTCATGAGTGGATCAAGTGCAAGGAAAGATCAAGGAAATAGGTTGCAATATGTCATGTGAAAACTATGTTTATCCCTATCAAGTTATAGCATTACTTACATGAAAGGTGTGGCATGAACTTGACTCAATGCATGAACAAAAAGGGAATTCATTAGTACCACTAATGATCCAAACTATCATGGGTGGAACATGTGCAAGGGAATTTCGAAGGAGTAGGCTACAATAGGCCATGTGGGAGAGTGTGTTGAAACCTACCAAGTTCTAAGGATGCCTACACAAAACATGCAGCATGAAATAGACTTAGCTCATGAGAAAAAATGAAATTCACTAACTACCACTAACGATCATGAAAAATATTAATTACGATCCTTGTTTGAAATATATATAATACTTCCATGCAATGTACAAACTAATAGTTGCTTAACTTTTCCTACAAAACTCTCACAAAGATTTTGTTCCTTACTTGTTGAGCATATTCTTACCAACATCCTATGGCTTGATCATGCTTGTTTGGTTTGGGTAAGAACAGATTTGATAATATCATTTCAATCAAAGAGGTAATGGAATCATCTTGAAAAGAATAATGAATTTCATAGAAATGACTTGTAATTGTATCACACCCTACAAGAAGTTGGTGGCTTAGATATCATCAAACCCAACTTAAAGGATGGTTCATTTTTTCAAAGGGGTGGTATGATATGTTCATGGGAAAGAATCTTGGAAGATCCTTGTTAATGTATTAGATAAGGCCCTCTTACTGATGTCATATTATCTGAAAGTTGACGCATGTTTGTTTTTCATTTGATATTGAATCTCTCAAACAACAACAGCACTTAACTCTCCTAAAAGGAACATGATATCAATTAGTAAACTAGATAATATATGACCTTTGCTTGAAAATTGGAAAAGATTCATACTTGGAAAAAACTTTTTTCACCTAATATTTTATTATTTTATTAAAGTTCCACATGTGACCTCCACATTAAGCATAGAATTAAACGCACGGGGGCTTCACTTGTTGACCAATATCCTATCACATTAGTTCATATTGTGGGTTTTAGAATTATAAAAAATTGAATCAATATATTGCAGGTATTGGGGGGAATGAGGGGTTTAAGGTGGGGGTGGGTGGTTTGGTTTATAAGGATTGAGGTATAAAAATGGGTGGGGAGGAGGTTTTAAGTATTGGGAGGGGGTTTCAACAAAAAGAGTTTGGGTCAATATATTTGGAAATTAAGGGTATTCTTTAATGTCCCGTGATCGCACGTGCTATGTGACAAGTTCACTAAGTGAAGTCCCCGTGATTAAACGTCTCCCTCGTATTGAGATATAGAGCGAGTCTCTTGGTGTAACAAATCCATGATTATTCTTTCTTCACACTCTCTAGAAAACAATGTTAAAATCCAAGAAAGGACTGTTGGATTATTCCACAATACTCAGAGGGGGGGTGGTGACTTAGTATTGTCTTTTTCCTTTTTAAAAAAACAAAACACACAATGAATCAAATAGGTTTAGATATAAATTTTATCATGTATACCTCAAAGATAAAACCACTAATTTAAAATCATTAAAAAGATGAATCTACAAAATTTCTTTATCTGTTGTTATAGAAAGGACAAAACAACACCTTGGGTTTCTACTTGCTACAACATACAAGTATTCTACAACACCCTAGGTTTATGCCTACTACAACATACAAGTCTACTACAACACCCTCAGTTTCTTCCTGCTACAATAGACAAGGATGCTACAACACCCTTTGCAGACTTGTAGCCTACCCTAGCGCCGCCCTACCACCCTGGAATGAATTTTTATCCGTCTACTATCGAAATGCATTCACTTTTGGACTCTGTCACTCATGATCACAAAGACAAGTTCTTTCCTTCAACTATTATGTCAATAAATACCTTCATGCTTCTTGTGGACGCATTCCTTCACCATTGCATCATTTAATTCACTAGTACATGTGGACATTTTCCCACGGACTTTCATTGCTATTGCAACACTTGTGCATTGCTATAACGACGAAAATGGCCCCTTCTTTTCGTGGCAAAACGTTCTTCGCTATAGCAACACTTTCTGCAGTTTGTCGCAATTGCAATGAATGCCATTCGTCACAATTGCAACAAATGCCATTCATCACAAGTGCAATGAAAGGATGGCTACTACTGTGATGGAGTTTCGGTGCTATTGCGGTGATAATTTACTGACGAAGCCTTGACTGGCCATCGCTATAGTGACAGCAGGAAAATTAAAAAAAAAACAAAGTTTTTGCACGAAACTTACTTGGTGTAGCGACGAAGTGTTCATCGCTATAGCAACGACAAGCAATTTAAAAAAAAACAAATTTTTTGTGATGAAACTTTGTTGGTGTAGCGATGAAGTGTTCGTCACTATAGCGACGACAAGCAAATTTTTATAAAAAAAAAAAAAAAACCATTTTTTTGTGACGAAACTTTATTGGGACTGATGATGATGATGTCGATGATGATGGTGATGATGATGACGATGGTGGTGATGATGATGATGAGGATGATGGTGATGGTCATGATGATGATGATGACAATGATGCTGTCAATGATAATGATGATAATGATGATGATGATGATGATGATGATGATGCTAATGATGGTGATGGTGATGATGATGTCGATGATGATAATTATGGTGATGATGATGATGATGCTAATGATGATGATGAGGATGATGATGATGATGTTGAGGATGATGGTGATGATGATCACAAGTCAATGATGATGATGATGACGATGATGATGGAAATGATGATGATGATGATGTTAATGATGATGATGGTGATGATGATGTCGATGATGATAATGATGATGATGATGATGATGACAATGATATGATATAATTATTATGATGATGATGTTGATGATGATGATGATGATGATGATTACGATGATGATGTCGATGATGATAATGATGATGATGATGATGGTGATGATGATGATGATGATGATGATGACAATGAGGATGATGATGATGAGGATGATGATGAGGATGAGGATGAGGATGATGATGATGAGGATGATGATGATGGTGACAAGGATGATGACGATGGCGACAAGGATGATGATGATGGCGACGAGGATGATGATGGTGATGTCAATGATGATGATGATGATGATGATGATGATGATGATGATGACGACAATGATGAGGATGATGATGACGATGATGCTAATGATGATGTTGATGATGATAGTAATGATAATAATGATGATGATGATGATGATGACAACGACGATGACTATGATAATGATCATAACAGTGATGATGAGGATGATGAGGATGAGGAGGAGGATGATGATGATGGTGATGAGAATGATGATGATGGCCATGAGGATGAGGATGATGGTGACGAGGATGATGATGATAATGCTAATGATGGTGTCGATGATGATGATGATGGCGATGATGATGATGATGATGATTATGGGGATGATGATGTTGATGACAATGATGCTAATGATTATGTTGATGATGATATTGATGATGATGATGACAATAATGACGACAATGACTATGATGATGATAATAATAGTGATGATGAGGATGAGGATGATCAATATGAGGATGATGATGATGATGATGGTGAAAAGGATGATGATGATGGCAACGAGTATGAGGATGATGGTGACGAAGATGATGGTGATGGCGACGAGGATGATGATGATGATGATGATTCTAATGATGATGTCAATGATGATGATGATGATGATGATGATGATGATGATGATGGAAGTGATGATTATGATGATGATGATGATGATGATGATGATGACGACGATGATGGGATGATGATGATGATGTTGATGATGATATTGATGATAATGATGATGATGATGATTATGATGATGATGATGATGATCAGGATGATGATGACGAGGATGACTATGATGACTATGATGATGATAAAATAATGATGATGAGGATGAGGATGATGATGATGGCAATGATACAAACAGAAAGTAAACGAAAATTGGTGTAAACGACAACACACCATTGTGTAACAAAGAAAAAGTTAAGCACCTAAACTTCCTTTGTCATGGTCATAAGAATATTAGGTTTATCATAGTGTGATCTAACACATTAGTGCATACTGCATTGCATCATCAAGGAATCAACCTCACCACACACATAGGCACATAGTTGGGCCACAAGGTTTGTTGATTTACAATTATTTTCAAGGTTTATTTTTCTTGAAGATTAAGTAATTTTGGCTATGAGAATTATCTATGGGATTGCTCAGTGCTATGTGTCACGAAAGTGAGAGTTACAATTTAAGGTCTATGACCCAATATTTATGATCAATCATCATTTAAGATGTAAAAACAAAACAAATTTTTTTAATGTTCTAAAACTAGAAATATAATGTTCTAAGCCATTATAAGGACAAATTTTTATCTAAATTGTTATTCTCAAAATAGTTAGAATTACTAAGCACAAAATAAAAATAAAATGTATACATATTTTTTTTTTATCATTAATGTCTGTAATCCCCATAACAATGTATTAATTTGAAGGGTATTTCTTGTTAGAAAATAGGACCGCAGAGAAATAATAGATATACAGTTAAATCATTAACAAGATGCAAAACACATTAAAACATTACAGAGAGACACAAATATAACGTGGTTCACCCAAACGATGGGATACGTCCACAAAGAAATTGCCAGTCCTTTTATTACAATCCAGAAAGTTGAAGGGATACAACTTGCAGCAAAACCACTGCACTTCCTCTTCACGCTCTCATAGTCTCTCTTCCAATACAATACAATACCATACTCAGTCGTTTTACAATGCTTTCTTTTATAGGGGAAATACAATGGGAAAATTCTAGGTTAACCCAATACCATGGGTCCATAAAACTGTTGGCCAACACATATCCCAATTTTTTTTCTTGGGGGATTTGCCCCCGAACCCCTGCTTCTCAGGGGCGCTGCCCCTAAACCCCAGTGTCTCAGGGGAATTTCCACCAAATCCCCTTTTTTGGGGCACTTCCCTGAACCCCAAAGAAGGGGGAATGAGTTTACAATACACTTGGGTTACAAACATGACTGAATAATATCTTTGGATCTAGAATATTAGGATCCAAACCAATAATCTCCCACTTGGAGACTGATCACAGCAACTCCACTGCTACTGCACTTGCTGGACTATGCTCTGGACCTTAGACTTGGAAAATTTATTACTTTCACCTTCATGCTTGAAGGCCAACAAAAACTGATCAGGAACTCAGTTTCTCTCTGGTTACTCCCTTTGTGAACATGTCTGTAGGATTTTGGCTAGTGTGTATCTTTTCTAGTTTTAACAATTCTTCATCTAGAACATATCTTATGAAGTGGTACTTGAGTTGTATATGTTTAGTCCTCAAATGAAAGGCTGAGTTATTTGCAATATGAATGGAACTTTGGCTGTCACTGTACAACCTACTATTCTCCTGCTTCATACCCAATTCTTCCATGAACCTATGCAACCAAGTCATCTCCTTACTAGCCTATGTAGCAGCAACATACTCTACTTCCATTGTTGAAACTGCAACAACTTGTTGCAGTTCTGAAATCCAACTTAATACTGTTCCACCCATAGTAAACACATACCCTATGGTTCTCCTCCTATTTTCTTTATCACCAGCCATATCTGCATCAACATTTCCATGTAGAACAGTGTCTGAACCTCCAAAACATAATGCATGCTAAGTGGTACCTCTCAAATACTTGAGAATCCACTATACTACTTTCCAATGCTCTTCACCTGGATTATTCATATACATGCTCACAACTGCCACTGCATGTGCAATATTTGGTCTTGTGCATACCATGGCATACATAAAGCTTCCAACCGCTGATGAGTAGGGAATCTTGGACATGTAATCTATCTCTTCCTATGTCTCTAGACACATATCCTTGCTTAGTTTGAAATGGCTATCCAAAGGTGTACTGACTGGTTTTGTATTCTGCATTCTAAACCTTTGCAACACCTTTTCTATGTACTCACCTTGAGACAATGCCAATTTGTGATTTTTCCTGTCTCTTATTATTCTCATACCAAGGATTTGCTTTGCAACACCCAAATCCTTCATTGCAAATGATTTAGCCAGTTTTCTTTTGAGCACATTTATATCCTGCATGTTAGACCCTGCAACAAGCATGTCATCCACATACAATAAAAAGATAATATATATTCCATTATCTAGCCTCTTGAAATAAACACAGTGGTTAGAATGACATCTATCATAACCTTGTTCTGTCATAAACTTATCAAATTTAAAATACCACTGCCTTGGAGCTTGCTTCAGGCCATACAATCTCTTCTTCAACTTGCAAACCAAATTCTCCTTCCCTTTGACGTCATACCCTTGTGGTTGATGCATATAAATATCTTCCTCCAAATCCCCATGGAGAAAGGCTGTTTTTACATCTAACTGTTCAAGATGTAAATCTTCTACCGCCACTAGACTTAAAATAGTTCTAATTGAAGTCATTTTAACAATAGGAGAAAATATTTCATCAAAGTCTATACCTTTGTTTTGTATAAAACCCTTTACAACAAGTCTAGCATTGTACCACTTCTTTCCTCCATCTTCTTCCTTCAACCTGTAAACCCATTTATTCTGCAATACCCTTTTTTCTACAAGCAACTTAACCAGATCCCAAGTTTGGTTTCTTACCAATGAGTCCATCTCCTTATCCATGCCTTGCTTCCACTTCTTTCTAGTTTCTACCTGCATTGCTTCTTCATAACATTTTGGTTCACAAGAATCAGACATTAATAAATAATACAGTGAAGGAGAGAATCATTTAAGTAGTCTACTTAACCTGGTAGACTTTCTTACAGTTGCAGGAGTTTCAGGTACCTGCTGCTGGTCTTGATATTATGGTGCCTTTGGAACTTCATTTTCTTTGATTTCATCAAGCACTGTGTACTCTGTGTTTTGTTTTTCTTCTTTATTTCCATGCAACTGATCTTTGTACATGACCTTTTCATTGAATACTACATCTCTACTCCTAATGATTTTGCAATTTTTAAGATCCCATAAGCGATAACCAAAATCATCAACCCTGTATCCAATAAAGGTACATTTCTTAGATTTAGCCTCAAGCTTTGTTATATCATCTTTATCAATATGGACAAATGCTTCACAACCAAAAGTTCTCAAAAATGAGTATTTTACCTGTTTACCTGTCCATGCCTCCTCTGAAATGCAACCATCCAAACAGCGTGAAGGTCGTCTATTTATTAAAAATAAATAGCAGTGTTTACAGCATCAACCCAAAACTGTAAGGGAAACCCTGCATGCAATCTCATACACCTTGCATGCTCCATGATTGTTTTGTTCATCCTTTCTGACACACCATTTTCTTGTGGTGTTTCAGGGACTGTCTTATCTCTGTGAATCCCATTGTGTGAACAATAATTGTCAAACTCCTTGCTATAGTACTCACCTCCATTATTAGATTTGAGACATTTCAACCTTTTTCCTGTCTCATTCTCAGCCAAAGCTTTCCACTTCTTGAAAGTATCAAACACATCAGATTTCTGTCTAATGCAATAAACCCAAGTTTTTCTAGTTGCATCATCAATAAAAGTAACATAATAACAAGAGCCACCAAGAGATTGTACCTGAGATGGTCCCCATACATCTCTATCGACAAGATCTAACTTTTCACTCTTCTTTTGTTTCCCAAACCTGAGAAATATAACTCTCTTCTATTTTCCATAAACACAGTTCTCACAGAATTCTAAACTTACCTGCTTCAGATCTAGAAGCAGTTTCCTTGAGTGGATAATCTACATCCCCTTCTCACTCATGTGGCCAAGCCTATGATGCCACAATTCCGCACCTATTTCTGTGGAAGCTAAAGAGATAAAATAATCAGTATTATGAGGACATAAATATAACGTACCTATCCTATCTCCTTTTGCAATTACCATTGATGCTTTAGTGATCTTGCACAACGTTTCTCCAAATGTAGACAAACAACCACCATCTCCCAACTTCCCTATTGAGATCAGATTTCTTTTCATAGCAGGAATGTGCCTTACATCCTTTAGCAACCATTCACTTCCATTATTTAATTTAATCTGTACCTTACCCTTTCCAACAATTTTACATGGTTCATCATCCCCCAATAGCAGATGCCCAAAATCACCTTGAACATAATCATGAAAGAATTTCCTATGGGGTGTAGCATGACATGAAGCCCTTGAATCTAATACCCAGTAATCACTAGTATTATCTAATGCAAGAATCAAAGCATATTGTAACACATCACCTGCTACATTAGCTTCCTAGGTAGTCTCTTGCTACCTCTCACCTTTCTTCTTTGGTGCTTTGCAATCTTTATTCAGGTGTCCTTTCTTACCACAGTTCCAGCACTCTATTTTTCTAAATCTGGACTTGGATCTTCCCTTTTTAGACTTGCTTCTATTTCCTGGGCTCCTTCCTCTCTCATTTTATCTCCCTTTGCTCTCCATGGTCAATGCATTACCTGATGTCTCACCTGTGCTTTTTCTTTGCATTTCCTCACTAAGAATAACAGCAACAACATCATCAAACTTAAGAGTGTTTGAACTAGGGACAAAGTTACTTACAGCCATGACCAAGCTATTCCATCTTTCTAGCAATGAGCACAAGATTAGAAGAGCCATAACCTCATCATCAAAGTTCACTTTTACAGAACTTAACTGATTGGTAAGTGTATTAAACTCATTTAAATGGTCAACAATAGATCCACCTTCTGACATATTCATATTAAATCAACGCTTCATTAAAAATACCTTGTTAGAAGCCAAGGGTTTTTCATAGAGCTTACTCAATGCGCTCATCACACCCTCTATTGTTTTTTCTTTCGAAATATTGAAGGCCACCAATGAAGCAAGGCACAGTCGTATTGTTCCCAGTGCCTTTCTGTCAAGAACCTCCCATTATTCATCCTTCATAGCCACCGACTGTTTTTCTTTTCCACCCAACGACATGTACAGATCCTTCTGGTACAGATAGTCCTCCATTTGCATCTTCCATAACTGATAGTTTTGGCCATTAAATTTCTCAAACCTAAACTTTCCTTCTTCCACCATTGCTCCCACTCGAACCAGGAACCCTTCTTTCCTGCAAGTTTACCAACCAAATAGACCTTTTGGCTCTGATACCAATTGTTAGAAAACAGGACCGCAGAGCAATAATAGATATACATTTAAATCATTAACAAGATGCAAAACACATTAAAACATTACAGAGAGACACATATATAATGTGGTTCACCCAAACGATGTGATACGTCCACAAAGAAATTTCCAGTCCTTTTATTACAATCCATAAAGTTGAAGGGATACAACTTGCAGCAAAACCAATGCACTTCCTCTTCACGCCCTCACAGTCTCTCTTCCAATACAATACAATACCATACTCAGTTGTTTTACAATGCTTTCTTTTATAGGGGAAATACAATGGGAAAATTATAGGGTTAACCCAATACCATGGGTCCGCAAAACTATTGGCCAACACATATCCAAAAAAAAATTCTCTGGGGCTCTGCCTCAAAACCCTCATTTCTCGGGGGCGCTGCCCCCAAACCCCCATGTCTCAGGGGCATTTCCCTCGAACCTCATTTTTTGGGGCACTGCCCCAAACCCCAAGGTAGGGGGAATGAGTGTACAATACACCTAGGTTACAAACATGACTGAATAATATCTCTGGATCTAGAAGATTAGGCTCCACAACAAACATTTCTTCTAAATCCTAATACAAGGGGGATGTTATTCCTAATGTAACAACTTATGCCTCTAAATCTTAGTTGCTAGGATCTCAATATGTGCAAGTGTGGGAATTCCCCCATACAAAGTAATCAATACAGAGGTTTTAACGAGAATTAATCTTATAGGAGAGGGACTTTATCTTATAACTAGAAGTGATTGGTGAGGGTTGTGAGCCCATGTGACCCCTAATCTCTAATCCATATAACCCCTATCTATCCATAACACTTATATTAACCTATAATATAACCCACTTAGTATAAGCCTTAATATGTATAACCTCAAAATTTTATTACTCCCTCATAACCCTTAAATCTTATAACTCTTGACACATAGCCACTATAAACTCCATCATAGCTATTATAACTCTAATACTTAACCCCTTATAGTGCACAAAAATTTAAACCCTTAACACATATGAATCTCGACACTAGTAATCTCTAACCCCTATTTGTCACAGCTCGTTTACCCCTACAATCACCCACGTTAATAACCATTATGACCCATAACTAGTGTACCACTGATAGAAACGCTATAACCCCTAATCTATGATTGTGATAACACATATGACCTATAAACCCTGATGTAAGCACTAACTATTAAAATGTATAAGTCATATAAAGTCTAACATTTAAAACATATAGAATCTAGCAATCTAATAAACCCCTTATTTCTAACTCTATATTTACATCCTACAATTCCTATCCCATATAATAAATTCACTCTTATAAGGCAAAATTCTTAATTCATATAAGATATTTCCACTAATACATATAAATTTATGACTCTAATCCTTGAAGATGATTTTTCACAAGACCTAACTCTTATAACCATAACCAATATCCCTCGTAACCTTTATCCTTAAACCTTATTAATTCAAACACGAAAGACTAATAATAATAACCATTATCTCTCATAACCCTTTATGAAACAACTAATACCTAAGACATATCACTTTTATCCCCTATATCCACTTACCACCAACCCATATTAACCTATAATATATCATTAAATACATGTAAACCCTAACCCTTATGACCATGAATTCATAACCCCTAACACCTATAACATACAACTTTAATCCTTAATCCTTAACATTGATACTTTCGTCGCTATAGAGATGTTATTCACCTTTAATCGCTATAGCGACCTTCTTGAACTTTCATCACATTAGCAATGAACTTTCCTTGAAATAGCAACAAAATTTCGAGAACATCACTATAGCGATGAACGTCAAGGGTATTTTAAATTTTTTCCAAAAATTTAAACTATTTTTCCACAAAAACAACGTTTTTAACTTTTTTCCTGGCAAACTTTCGTGGGAAAATTGAGCCATATGTAGTAGTGATTGATTGTGCCTCTTCAAAAAAACTTCTAGTTGTGACTTTCCACACTCTTCATTTCTGCAACCATCCTGATCCATTGATATTTTTTAGGGATTTTATCATGACCCTAGATATGAGATAAAAATAAGATAGTGGATATGTGACTGTTTCAAAATATCACTCCATGATTTATGCTTTCTGCATCAATAATTCCGCATTGTTGATCTTCTTTGAAATCTCCATGACTGTTGATATGAGATGGAAATCAGATTTCAGATATGTGACTGTTTTCAAATATCATTCCACAATTTCCACTTTTTGAACTAATATTTCCATATCGTCGATCTCGTTCGAGTACTATCTTGACCGTCGATCTTCTGGATTGTGGATTTCGAGTTTGTGACTTTTTCAACATGTCATTTTGAGATTTCCTCTTTCTTCCATTTTTCTTACACACCGTCGATCTTATGTGTATTTTTTCTGGACCATTGATCTTCCAGATTTTGGGTAGCGAAACTGGACATTTCCCAAAGTCTTTTCACGATTCTCTGCCTTTCCCTTTTCACCTTTCACTTTCCACTGAAATATTCCTTTCTGCATCATCAATATTTTGTGGATGTCTTTCTGACCATTGATCTATGATCAAATGCATATTTGTGGATCTCATAATATTTCTGCATCCATAGTTTGCTGTTAATTCCCCTGCTAGTTGAATCAATGGAATCCTCAAGGACCAATAGATCTGTGTCCCCACCAGATCAACGATGGACTTCAAATATCAATAAGCGTATTTCATGAAAATTCTGGGCACATCAAAAGTTTCCCAAACTACGCAACTCCACCCAGCGGGATTGTTATGCGTAGTTTATCTGTTGTTATGATCGATCTTAACCGTTGATATCAATCCCATATTCCAACAATCATCTCTGATTCCACAACCCGACTCACCTTTTATCTTGCTCGCTCTTTTACCAGCGAAACATTTCTTAGTCGTTGATCTTCAAAACCTTCAGATCTCCACCACATGATTCTACAGTTGTGAGGATGACTTAACTTAGGCATTGTTGGATTATCTCATATGTAACTCCAACATGTGAAATCAACTTTGAACCATGGATTTTATCCTACCACTATCTAAACCATATAATCCTACATAGACTTACGTCTCGTTTATTATTGATCTTACCGTGATTGATCATTGATCTAAAAACCTACAACAAGGTTGTTCTGAAAAATATTCCATTCATGAAATATCAATGATCTAATTGATTAATTCATGCTCTCTCTTCCATGTTGATTAATTAGAGAATCGATAAATCCTTGTCATCAACCCCGTTACTGATTTTCCTTTGTCATTGCTGAACTCATCATGATACCATATCTACTGGTTATTTGTGAACATCTTTGACATCAATGAAAACTATATTCTCAACAATCACCCCCTTTGGCATTGATGGAAACATCTAAACATTATCCCCCTTTAAAAACAATGACAAAGGATAAGTTGTTATGCTATTGAGGATTTTCTATCTTTCTTCTTTTTTGACAACTCCCCCTATCATCATATCTTCCCCTGAGATTGTGCTTCCTCCTCTACAATTTTTGTAAGGGAATTACTCCAATCTTTTGTCTAATATGCTCAAAGGCTTCCTTAGGTAGTGACTTGGTGAAAATGTCAGCCACCTTTTCTTTTGTGTCAACATGCTCCACTTTGACAAACTCCTGGGACATTTGTTCTCTTAGGAAATGATATTTTATTGGTATGTGTTTTGTCCTGGAGTGCATGACATGTTTTTTTGACATATTTATGGAAGTGGTATTATCACAATTTATTATTATTGGGTTATCATACTTTATAAGTAATTATTCTAGTGTCTGCTTCATCCAAATGACCTAGGTGTAACATGATGCAGCAGCAATATATTCGGCCTCTGTTGTGGAGAATGAAATGGAAGATTGTTTTTTTACTTAACCATGAAACCAAAAAAATTCCTAAGAATAATGTCGCTCCACTGGTACTCTTTTGATCATTCACATGTCCTTCCCAATCTGCATCAGTAAATTCTTTTAAAATAAAGTCTTGAATTTTTGGGTACCATAACCCATACTCCATAGTACCTTTCAAATATATGAAAATCCTTTTTACTACAGTTACATGTGTTTATTTGGGGCTTGAATATTATAACCTAGCAACCAAAACCACACCTTACATCACATATGGTCTTGTAGCTATCACATACAACAGGATTCCTATCATGGATATGTACATGGTATGATCCACTTCAAGAGACTCATCGTCCTTACTTAATTTACAACCTGTAATCATAGGAGTACTAACAGGTTTAGAGTCTTCCATCTTAAATATTTTAATCATGTATTTAATGTACTTAGTTTGAGAGATAAAGATTCCTTTGTCTGTTAGTTCTCCCAACATTGACATTTCAAATTCCTTCTTCATTTCAGAAGCAAAGTTTACACTTCATTAGAGGAAATTTCAATTTAAAATGAGACTTCCAAAAATAATACAAATTCCATGTCATCATGTATTAGCCAATCAAAATGATTTAAAATTCAAAAAAGGAGCACCTCTTAAACAATTTTTTAATATAAATTTGGGAATAGGTATCATAAAAAAAAATACTTTTTTGTTCATATTTTCGACATATCTCCCTATGTTTTTACTCAAATTTCGATTGGGAGAGCTCGTTGGATGTAGAATTAAATTCCGTATCCAATGAGTACCCACTCGACATACTTTTGATGGGCCCCTCTACCCCAAAAAGTATGCTGAGTGGGTACTCGTTGGATGCAAAATTTAATTTCGCATCCAACGAGCTCTCCGGATCGAAATTTGAGTAAAAACACAGGGAGATATGTCGAAAATACGAACAAAAGAGTAGTTTTTTCTTTTCTTCCTCCAAAATTAATAAATATTATATTATTATTTTAACTATTATTTTATTAATTTTCCTTAGGAGGCCCATTTTGCGTTTAAATTTCCTCTAATAAGTATTTGCAAATTACTTCCAAATATGATGTCATCTACATAAACAACAACAATAATCATATTCTCGTCTTCAATTTTTAAGTAGATATTACTTTCAGCGGCACCTCTCTTAAATACTTGTTGTTTTAAGTAGTTGTCCAACCTTGAAAACAACTCCCTTGGACCTTGTTTGAGACCATAGAATTCCTTTTTCAAGTTGCAAATGTAGTCTTAGTTTTTTTATAATTGCAAACCTTCAGGTTGTTCAATATAAACCTCTTCTTCTATCTTTCCATTAAAAAATATAGACTTGACATCCATTTGATATACTTTAATGTTTTTATGGCTTGAGAGTGCTAGAAACATTTTGATTGCTTCAAGTCTTTCCACATGGGCATAAGTTTCTCCAAAATCAATCCCTTGTACTTGAGAATAACCTTTACATACTAATGTTTCCTTGTTCCTTATCACTTGACCATCTTGATTGAATTTTTTCTTGAAAACCCATTTGGTCACTATAACATTCTTATATTTGGGTATTGGGACAAGTTCCTAGGTCTCATTTTTCTCAATCTAATCTAGTTCTTCATTCATGGATTTGACCCATTCATTACTTTTTCTGGCTTCTGTAAAACATTTAGGTTCCACTATTGAAAGTAGGGATTATTCATTAAACGATAGTTATCTTCTTATACTAGTTCCAACAATTTTATCACCTATGATCTGTGTCTCTAGATGATTCTTCTGTGTCCTTCTAGATGGAACGTTTGTATCAGGTCTTGGGGAGTCTTCTTCACTTTCCTGTTGATCTTCCTTCTCTATTCCTTCTTCTTCATCATGAGTACTAATGTCCTCTTGTGAGTCTTCATTATTCGTATCTTCAACACTGTCATGACTTCTTGGTTTTACATCATCTATTCTTACATCTGCAATTTCTACAATCTTGTGTAAAATTTTATTGAAACATCTATATACCTTCTTGGAGGATGAATATCCTAGAAATATTCTTTCATCAGTCCTAGAGTCAAACCTTCCAAGATCATCCTCATTCCTTTTAATGTAACAATTATTGCCAAATAATTTGAAATATTTGACTGAGGCTAGTCTTCCATAGCATAGTTCATAAGAGGTCTTGTCCTTATTCACTTTGAGTTTCTCTATTAAGTATATAGACAGTTGTGTATACTACTTCTTTCCAATATGCATCTGACAAAATTTCTTCATTAAGCATTGTTCTGGTAGCTTCTTGGACTGTTCTATTTTTTCTTTCAACCACACCACTTTGCTGAGGAGTCTTTGCAGCTGAAAATTGTCTCTTGATTCCATGTTTGTCATAAAACTCATCGAACTCATTTGAAGTAAACTCTCCCCCATTGTCTGATCTAAGACATTTGATCTTCATATGCCATCTCATTTTCAACCATTGCCTTGAATATTTTGAACTTCTCAAAGGCTTCTGATTTTTCTTTGAGAAATGTCACCCAAGTCATCCTTTTAGTAATCATCAATGAGCAACATGAAATAATATTCCCCCCTGCAGGCTTTTAGTTCTTGTTGGTCCACAAAGATATGTGTGCATTTTTTCCAGAGGATGTGAGGTCATATGTTATTTTCTTTTAAATTTGGCTCTAGATTTCTTCCCATGTTGACAATGTCTACAAACTGATTTTAGGGGTTTTACAATTTTAGGAAAGTCTCTTACAACTTCCTTCTTACTTATTTTGACAAGATTGTCAAAATTTAAATGTCCCATCCTCTTGTGCCATAACCAACTTTGATCAACCATACTTAAGTAACATTGATTTTCATTTTCTAGGATGTATACATTGTTTGAATTTATTATAGAAATGCCAACGCCTCTTCCTGAGTCCCTTTTCCTAATCTCACATTTATCTGAATAAAAAATACAGAGGTGCCCTTGATAACATGTTTGACTTACACTGAGGAGATTAGGCTTGATATTTTCTACTAGTAATACATTTTCTGATTCGATCTTGTTATTGACAACAATCATTCCTTTGCCAATTATCTTGGAAGACAAATTGTCCCCAAAAGTGACTTTACTCTTATTATATTTTAGTGTTATGAATTTGTTTGGGTCATTGGTCATATGTTTTGAACACGCCCTATGAAAGTGCCATAGGTTTTTATTTTCTGTTTCACATAGAGCAATCATGGAAATTTTCTTTTCTTCCTTTTCCCTACGATACTTCTTTTGTTTTGTTTTTTGAGACTTAATTGCAACATTCTTCCTTGTAGGAGTTATCAATTTACAATCTCTTTCCATATGTCCATGGTTATTACATTTGTAACACTTTATGTCATATGTTTGAAGAAGTGTAAAAAGGTTATGATTTCCTTTTGGTTTATTGCTTGATGACTTCTTTTTGTATTAAAAAACCTTCCCATAAACTCTGCAATTTAAGGATTTATGACCAAAGTTATTATGAGAGTAATAGTGACCTAGAAAGATCTACAAATGTCTATTTGGTCTCTTAGGCACCATATTATTTATGTTTTTATCTTGAGAGTTTGGGGAAACTTTCTTGCTCTATTCCTTTTTAACTGGACCCTTTAGTGCTTCAACATAACTTTTCTTGTTTCCTCCTTGATTAGTGAAAGAGAAACATTCGGGTTTCTTTTCTTTGTTAAAACCCAATCTAGATCTATCACTTGATGCTCTTTGGTTGTTCAAGATGTCATCTAGAATCCTTGATCTATTCTCAAACTTTGATTTAATAGATCCTTCATCAATATTTTTCTTTAATTGTAGGATCTCTTCTTCAAGTCTCTTAGATTCTTGTATTATTCTTTTGAGCTGCAAGCTTAGGTCCTCCTCAATCCTTTTGGCATATAGAAGTTGAGATTCCAACTCGCTAATGATATAGCTTGATTTTTTGTTCTTTTTCCTACATTTCTCAAGTTCTTCAAGAGTGATACCAAGTTCAACTCTTAAGTATAATTCTCCTACATCTGAGTCACTATTTGAAGCTTGAGTATCAAGACCCATGAATAGAATTTCAGTTTCCTCATATTCACTTGTATCTGCATATTCACTATCTTCCATGGTGTAGACAATTTTCTTTTTCTCATAGGACTTTTTCTTGTTTCCTATTTTACCCTTTTTGAATTTTGAGGTTTCTCTCTCATCACTATCATCTTGTTTAGGATAAGTACATTTTGAAGAAAAAATGTCCAATTCTTCCACAACTAAAACATTTTAGGGGTAACTTTCCTTTATATTTTCAAGTACCCTTCCCAAATTTTTTAATAAAAAGATCTTCCTCATCATCTAGATTCTTTGATTGATTCTTGAATGAGGCTTTAAATGCAGCTTCTTTTCTTGAGGAGTCATTAAGTCCCATTCTCACCTCATATGCAGTGAGGATTCCATGTAGTTCATCTACTGTCACATGGTCAAGATCATCTTGTTCTTCTAGGGTATACTTTTGAGTCATATTTCATTGGAAAAAATCTTAGTACCTTTCTCACATGTTGGCCTCTTTCTTCTTCTTGTCTCGACCCACAATTCAACAACAACACAATACCAACAAGGCACCACAAGACATCAGCCTGATAGAGCAAGCTCAGTCGGAAACACCTATGAGGCAGGCATAGTCTCACCCGAGATATCTAATGGGTAACTTCCAGAACCATGTTTCTGCAGTTGGCGAGGGATTATAGTTTCTTGGCGCGCGGCCAAGGCACTTGATGAAGGAAACATGACGATGGAGTCTATTACTATGTGACTGGATGCAACTATATGTCAGCATGCGCGTGACACGACCCTGTCCTTAACCTTAAAAATTGGCACAACTGGTGCGATGCAACTGATTCCTTGTACTGACAGATAGTGTGTGACTTATGATTTAACTTAGGAAATTAACTATAAACTTAGTGACACATTCCAGCAATGATTTAAAAATCATTCATTCACTGATTAATAATATGACACCATACATTCAACAGTAACTCATCAACATACAATAAGAAAATACTTGCCATTCACATAAACATTCAACATTAATCAATCATTCAACACAGGAAATAACATGGATACCCATCTGGGAAAAACCACCAAGGTGCTCTTCATTTGGCATGAGAAATGGATATAGCACCCTACAGCTTGCGACCCACAGACCGATCTTATTATATGTCTTTCTGACTCAGTATTCATTCTCTCATGCTCTCTGGTTTATTCTTCTATCTAGTCCTACTGATTTGCGCACAACTTGGATTGACTCTTCTACCTACTGTCTGCGCACTCAGCTACAGATTCCTTCTACTTCTAGCAGTTTACACACATAGTTGCAATATCCATGGCTCAACAACCTTCTACTGCTACCCGAATCTTCTTTGAGTATTATTTCCTTCTAACCCTAACTTCCTTAACAAACTAGAAAAAACAACAACATGATGGACTCCCAATGGATGACCAAATCCAACCACCAACAATGGTGAACGACCAACTCTTATACAGAACGGGTTCTTCCTATTTATAATTTCTATAGGACCATAGAGGGCTAACTACATACTTCTCATCAGTTAAAGGGAATATTTAGTTGTAAAAAACAATTACAAGTTGTCATGGATTGACACAAGGCACTATCGGCCTGACTTACAAATATTCCTTCATACGTGTGTTGTCCGCAGGATTATGCCGACTTTAGAGTCCACGATATTCCTTACTTGTCACTTTTGTTACTCACCTGCACTCTTGCAATCTTTCCTTTCCTCCATCGTGCACATGTCCTATCATTCTGCGCTGATCCCTTTGCTTCCTTCGCGACCTACTTTCCTTCTTGTCGCACGCACAACTTTCCTTCCTTGCTTGCGCACTAGCTTCTTCTTTGTGCACCTTTCCTGGCCCAAAAGGCTCCCAACACTCACATGTGGCTTTTCCCAATCCACTTAGAAAAAATATAAGTCTCCTCAAAAAAATTTATGCTGCAAAACTTCATGTTTCTTCCTAAAAAAATTATGTCTATAGCGTCGGCTACACCATAGGACCAACCTTGTCCTGAAATTCCTTCACCATCTACTGCACCCTAGCGACTTCCTCTGATACTTCTTCTTCATGTTTATCCTAATACTGATCTCAGCCATGTGACTAATGTAGGTGGTTTTAAGTCATGAATAATTGCAATCTTTCCTGGGTCGACCAAAATACCATCGCGACAAACGACATGACCCAAAAACACACCAAACAGTGCGCACAAAATACATTTTTTAGAATTGAGCGTAATATGATATTGGAGAAAATGGTACAACATCATGTGTAGACTCTCAATATGGTCTCTTACTAGACCAAACACAGTCTAATCATCAAAGTAGACCTCAAGAAATTTATGAATAAAATATTTAAAAGCAGAGACTACTATTCTAGAAAAAATAGCAGGTGCATTCTTGAGTCCAAAGGGCATTACCGTATATTGGTAGCATCCCCATTTAGTGACGAAGGTAATTTTGTGACAATCCACCTTCATGATTCTGACTTTATGGTAGCCAGAGAAGCCATCAGTAAATGAATACGTCTCTTTCCCTCCAACACTTTCAAGTACGTCATTTGGAAACGTTGTTGGGAATGGATCATGCAAGCATGCATCGTTCAGCTTCCTTAGGTCGACACAGATCCTTACTTCTCCTATTTTTTTCCTTTTCTGGATCACTATAGAGCTGATCCACTCAGAATCCTCAATAGGTTCAATTATTCCTACGTCGAGCATGCGATCCAATTCTGCTTTTACCCTTTCCTTATACTTGGGGTTCATCCTATACAGTCGCTGCTTACTAGGTTTAGAATCTGGTCGCACGGGTATTTTCATCTCCCCTACGTCTCCCACTATCCCCTTAATTTTTGAGAAGTTGGTAGGGAATAGGTCCTGATATTCATGCAATAAGTCTGTGATATTCACGACTGTCTCTTTGTCCCGATAATCTCCTATATTGGAAAACTTTGGGTTCTATAATGACCCAATGTTTACCTTCTTGATTTGCAATGTCTTAAGGAATTGTTCACTTGAAATACCACTCCCTTCTACTTCATGTGTGCCCTCTGATTCCAGTATGTTTATGTTAGTCGAATCATCATCTGGGTCTCCAACCAGATTGTAACAAGCCATCCATTGTTGAATGGTCTCACTACACTGGTGAGAATTGCCCTCTTCAATGGGGATTTCATCGAATATCTTCTCCTTTATCATTTGAAGTGCAACATCCACTATAGGGTGCTCATCAACAAATTCGAATGTGTGTGCGAACTGCTTAGCGAGTTCTTCCCAATCCTGGGTTCCTTTTTGCAATTCTATAGATGCATAACAGGTTCTAGTTGTCATTTCCAATGTATGTATGAAATTATGGACCCACTCCCGTCGTGGGTATTCTGCAAATATCGTGCAACAATGGTTAAGATTTTCAACAGGGTTTTACAACCCTGAATACTTGTGGTTTATGAGGATGACCTCTTCAGTGAATTTGAATTCCATCAACCTTCTGCAATGTGGACAATTTGCTATAGACTACTTATGCACACCCCACCATCTAGCGGGCGTAAATTTTAGCACATGATCTAGTGCTAATAAATGCTTTCATTCCATTATATTTCCTTCAAACTCAGTTAATAATGTCACAAGGTTAGGTAAACCCTCATAGGTGGGTATCTCTCATAGCTTATTCTCCACCCATCGCACAAAACTTGTAACTCTCGTGCACCTCCTCATAGAGACTTCATGTAGTCTATTTTTCCAATTCTCCAAAGGTTCCCACAAGTCAGATGTGCAGGAACTAGCACTCTTCCAGCTCATGTTTCCATCCACTGTTGGATTGATGTAGTCTTCTTATAATTTAGTGACATTGTATATTTGGTCGAGATAGTCAACCTGTCTGTCATTGTAGACAGGCTCAATGTATGTCTATCCCTCTAATGGATGAATTGGTGACACCAATTTCATCTCATTATCCTCGAACGAGAGGATAATTTCTTGAAGTTTATAATGGTATGGTTTTCTATAGCCCAATATATCCCTAACAATCCGAGATATGTATTTGTGTCATCAACATTGTTAATGACCTCAAATTATACAAATGTGCGTAACCCTTCAATGTCGATAGGGACCTGACTCAACCGACCAATGGGTAGGACCTTCGCCTAATTTACAAGTAGCAACTGGACAGGGGATCAGTCCAAGCATGGATTACCCATACTTTCGCAAGTTTGTCACGTCAAAATATTAACATCAGACCCTAGGTTTAAGATGATGTAATCCATGTCGTAGTTTCCTATCTACGTAGTCATTCTTAACTCACGCTCAATTTTGAATTTCTTTCTCACTTGGTTAACCTTCTTTTCAGGTCATGGCTCTATGGGTGTCTCTTCTATCATTGGTTGTAGTTTTGCAATAGCATCTTTATCTTGTATTAACTTTAAGAAACTTGACATATGTGATTTGAGATTACTAACCTTTTGTGGAACATTCTTCTGGAATATGTGTTGAAATCATTCAGGCATATCCCTAACTTCTTTTGACGTCGATGGTTCTACTAGATCCACAAACTCTAGTCGCACATCCAATAATAATTCCTTTTGTTTCTGGATGTGGAATAACACCTTCTTTTGTGTCTTAGGTCATACCTGCGGCTATAGTTGTTCTTGCAATTTATCCTGATCAGCTACGGTCGCAGCACTTCCTCATGTTACAAAAGTGACATTCAGATATTGTGGTCCAGCTGTAATCATCTGAACAATTGTGTTGGGATTTGGGTTTCTATCTGCGGAGGGTAGGCCCTGCGATAGTCGTTTCTTTCCATTTTGTGATCAACTGAGGACATTGCTCTACATTTTGGTCCTATCCCTTACAGTATGAACATGTTTTTGCAGGTTCTAAGCAATCTTTGGCATAGCGACTTGGTCATCCATAGTTATAGGATGTAACTTGACCTCTTCCTATACCAAAACCTCCTCCTCTACCTCTTCCTCTGAAGTTTCCACCACCCCTTCCTTGCGTTTGTGGTGGATGCTGATTCTGCTGGTAGTGAGGTTGCTAGTGATTTTGTTATGTGTATGGATGCTTAGGCGCGTATTGAGGTTGATACTAGTTTTGATACTATTTGGGAGGAAACTGGGTAGGTTGATACGATGCATGCACCAGTTTAGCTTAAATATGCCTTACATTTTTCATTAAGTAGGTATCGATGGTATTTTCCTTTAAGAACTGGTATGTTCCGCAATCTTTCTCTTCATGGCCTACTGAATTAACAAATTTTCAAAAAAGGTTCGTCAGGGTACTTACAACCTTTTGAAAATATAAACACTCCTCGTCCTGATGCCCTCTAGATTGGCATATGTGACACAAGAGTAGTCCATGGACATTTAATGGGTTTGGTGCACTGGATGAGACATAATTCATGAAGTTTGGACAATTATCCTTGGTATGTCCGTTCATTCTACATTTTGTGCACCATAAATCTTCTTGTGCTTCCTTACCTTTCTTGATGTCTTGCAGTTGTATCATCAAATTAGCCAGCTGTGACTGAATCTACACCATTCCTATGGAACCGTTACCAATTGGCAAGGCTTCTAACTTCATTGCTAACTCTAATGCTTCTATTTATGACTCAATATTTTGTTGAATCAATGGCCCTTAGATGTGTGGTAATAGTGCAACAATAAACCAATATTTATGATGAACATCCAACATTTGGAAACTCACCTTGGCCTTCAAAGTTTTAAAACATTGGTCAAATTCCCATACTAATACCACTGATGCTTTGTTTATCTCTTTGATCTCAGTAATGCACTGAAACTCTGATTTAGGTTTTCTGAACTTAGAGATCATTGCAGCTCAAATCTAATCTAGGGTATTCTGCGGAGTTCCGGCTAGTGTGACACATAAATTCATAAACCAATCTAGCGCACCACTCATTAGAATCGTGATCATCTACGCCTTTCTTATGTCCACATTATGGACTAAGTGAACCATCCAAACAGCTTCGCAGAGAAACCAGTGCTTCCCTGGGTCTTTTATTCCATTCCCATTGAATGTAGGTAACCAAATATCCACCCCAACCATTGAGTTGGCTTCTGGGTTCTCTGGTAAGGGATTCAAAGGGGGTGAACCCTCTTTCTTGCTAGTCGCAATTTTAGAACTGTTAGTATTAGCAGTCCTTTCTAGGGATGAGGGTCTTGATCTTACCTCCGGTGATATTCCTGGTGTGATGCATTTGCGTCCTGACCTTGGTGTCTTTGTAGATTATTCTGATTCCTCTGCTCCTTTCGATTTCGAGCTATATTCCTCCTCTTCATTGCAAGACCCTTTGTCTTCCAGTGATCAAATTTCATGTCACTCTCCTCAAACAGACTAGGATTATGTTTCCCTCTTTCCGTCTTTCTTCTTTTCCCTGATCTAAATCTCCTTCCACTCCTTAGGAATATAGCTACTAGTTCAAGTTCTGTACTTCCAGGGAACATCTTAACTCACCCTTTCCCATTTTATTAATAAGTCCTCTACAACATAACCTCCTTCCCAGGTGTTAGTGCCAAAAATTGTTCTCAGACTACTAAAGAACAAGCCAACACAATTTCATAAAATAAAATTAAGTAAAACAGGTTTTTAGGGTTTTGGTTTATGGTTTTGGTTGAAAACTTCATCAATCAAGGAGGAAATAAACAACAACAAGCTAATATAGAACTGAATCATGCAAGTTTTATAAACTAGGGATCAAACACATCCCAATAAGCCATAAACATTACACATGAAATACTAATTCCACCCACAGGCTACAAGCATTTACATGAATAAACCTTTAAACAGGAAATGAAATTGTAGACCGAGCAATCAACCAGATCAAAAATGAAAAAGCATGACAAGTAAAAGGGCTTATCAATTTATATATAATCAATAGCAATCATCCACTTATGTAAGAGTTATAAATGCTAGCTTGAGAAATCAAAGCTCCAAAAGCCTCTCCTTGAGTGAAAAATCCCACCTCAAAACTGTATGTTTGTCTTCCTTTTATCATTAGAAAAGTAAAGTAGTTCCATAAATACCTTCTAGGTCGAAATTTGAAACAGTTACATCAATTATTTACATGATAACTCAAAATATTTAAAGACAATCAACCCAAAAATAACAAATCGGATTTGGGGAAATTTGGTGAATTTCTGAAAATTTGGGTCTCAATGATGTTTTCATATCTCTCGATCTAGGACACTTGTGAAACAAATGAGAGAGTTTTTTTTTAATGACTATGTTATGAACAAAAACCTCTCTTGGGTTTTCAAAATTACCCTTCATTTGATCGGAATACATGCTGCAAATTTGTGACTAAAACAAGAAATTATTAAAAATTCAAACCCTGAAAATAGGCCACAAAGATGAATTCTAATATCTCAAATGCTAATAGCTGTTGCAAAAATGAGAGAGGTTTTTGTGAATACGCCTGTTTTGGATCAAAAAATATTTTGGTTTTCCTGAATTCATTTCCATATCCTCCTAATCTGTTCTCAATGACAATGACAAAAATAGGAAAAACAGAGCTGCTACAGGAATCTCCTCATGAAAATATTTGACAAAGGACTAAAAAATGAGAGTTAGATTATAAATAAAAACTTGGAATAAACTTTTATTATAAGTTTTTGAAAGCTTAAAGATGTACATATTAACTAATAAGCCCAAAAGACAAACCTTAAAACTAGAATAATGAAATAATTCAACCAGTAAAACATTAAATCCAACCAAAATTATTAATTGTCAAAAATTCTTAAAATAAACATAAAATGTAAAATCATTTTAAACCAACGGTTGAAAATTAGGACAAAAAGAACAAATAAAATAAGAACAAGATCTAGTTATAACATCTGGCTCTTGCTGTGGGATGAAGTCCTCCTTGTGAGGCTTCAAGAACCGGTAGACCTTATGCCTTATTCATAGGGTGATGGATTCATTTACCAAATCTCTGCAACTTTCTCAAACTCTGAACACATACCTCTGAAATGACAAAATACTGCTACAAACTATCATACTGAAAAGAATCTACATGCTCATATAGAGAGCTTATTCTGCTATTTACTCCTACTTCTAATCGGAGGAAACAACCCAATCAAGTGTAATCATACTTCCAGTGAAGCCAAGAAACCATTTGACTGAGAATCATAATTCCATACATGATACTGTTTGAGAAAACCCACAAAAGATGTGATAAATGCAATAAAGAGTTTGTAGGCAGCTGACACTTATGACTGGAAATAGGAAGTATGCCAAAAGCTGGAGCATTATAAACCTTTGAAAAATACAACTCCATCCAAGAAGCCATGGGATCATGAAATTTCTGATTTAAAAATTCAATGTCTTCATTATATTCATCATAAAGTGAAGCATTCTCTTCCTCTCCATTGTTGTTCTTTTTAAACTTTGGATCAAGAATGGAAACCAAGGGCTTTTCAAACTGCTTCTCGATCTTTAAATAAAACCCTTGATCAAAACTTGAACAAATAAAATTCTGAAAGTGACCATAAGTCAAGAATGGAAACTTACTTCTTATATCAATAGTAAGAGGTTGAAGAGCAGCAACTTCTTCTTCATAACATGATAATCTCATAGCAGGAACTAAGAAATTTCTACTATAATCCATTGAAAGTATATTATCATCGAAAAAGTCAGGAAACTGATATGAAGAATCTACACAAGCATAATTTATATCCTTGTTCATATGAAAATATGAAAATGATGAAGAAAATTGTCTTAAATCTGAATGATGCCTACGTTCTTCTTCCTGTTCATAAGCTTGTATATCTTCAACATGAGCCTGATCTCGAAGCATTTTGCACACTTGGATGTGCTCCTCCACTCCTTTTGCATCCTCAAACAATTGTCTTAAAGATGATGATTTCATTTCTAACAGGAAAAAGACAAGATTTGAATGTTGAGCCATAACATAATATACCATAGCAAGTTTTTTCCGAAGGTCTGATCTCCAGAGGCATACTGATATAAAAACTTTGAAACCTCCATTTAAATTTAGTAATTGGCTCATCATTCTCTCTTTTCAAACTATAAAATTCAGAAAGAAATTGATCATAAGATTTATTCTTGCCCCAATACTTCAAAAAGACATCATGTAACTCTTCCCATGATCCCATTGAATTAGCTTTTAAATTTTGCAACCAAAACCCAGCATCTCTAGCAAAGGATTTCGAAAATAACCTCATGACAACATCCTCATGCATGATTTCAAAATTATCAATGAAATTATGAAAAGATTCTAAATGATTCTCTGTTGTAATATGGTCTTTTCCAGTAAAATAGGGAAGATATTCAACAAAGTAGGAAGGGTAAGGATGTAAGAGAGATGGCAGCCTAAGAGGTTGAAACATCTTTTGTCCGAGTCTAGACTGAAAATCTGTGAGTTGAAAATGAGGTTCTACAAGATGTTCGCAAGTTTCAGTAGTAATGGTAGAAGGTAATAGATTAGCTTTATTCTCTACAAGATGACCAGAATAATCAGTTTCAAGAGATATGGGTATGTGTATATCATGCTGCACATGTATTTCAAATGAAGGAATAGGATCAACATCAATAAAACAAGAAGAATGCAGGTTTTCTTCTTCCAAAGAGGGATATGTACTTGAAGGTTTATGATCATCATAATAGACAAAAAAAATAAAATTCTTTTGACATGCAATGGGAAAGACATGAAAAAATTGATGAATAAGAACAAAACCTCATGGAGGAAAGTAACAAGCTGATACCCAGTCTTTCCATTTGGCTTCTTCATTTTTCTGTCAACAAAATTCTCCTTGTAGTGGAATCTTTAATCGTGGAGTCGCCAGTGAAAAATTGTAGTCTAAAAGATTTTTTGACTTTGTTCACCTCTTAAAATCAGATGAATAATGATATCCCAGGGAAGCTATACTTTAGCTTCGTCCCCGGCAATGGCGCCAAAGATGTTAGAGCCATAAATTGTTCTCAGACTACTAAAGAACAAGCCAACACAATCTCATAAAATAAAATTAAGTAAAACATGTTTTTAGGGTTTTGGTTTATGGTTTTGGTTGAAAACTTCATCAATCAAGGAGGTAATAAACAACAACAAGCTAATACATGTTGATGTATATGTAACTTCGGAATGTATTCTTATATTTATTTTATATATTGTAACCCGATGTTTATTCCGGGATGTTTCTATTATGTATTTGAGTCATATTATATTACCCCGATGTTCCGATCGGGAGGATTATTAATGTAAACAAGTCTTGTCAAATCATTAGGTAAGTCCCCATAGTTTCGGGGCACTTGGGTTATTATACACTAATTAAGGTGTAGGCTCAAGTAATTAATTATAAGTTAAGCCTACATGGTTG
>LPNX010109113.1:0-32183 GCA_001517045.1 Pseudotsuga menziesii | reverse complement strand
TAATAAAAGACCGTAAATTAGCCACCAGCGATCGCCAAACCAAAAGTGGTCATTGATATGCGGATTTTGGTCATTTTTTGGGTCACTAATCTCTCATTTTCCACTAGTGATCACATACTCCTCCTAGGTCTAGGGTTAGTGATCCCATTAGGATACCAGATCCGAGACGAGTGAATATAGGAAATAGTACATATTTAATTACACATATCCCTTCGTCCTCTGTTCCTAGTTCTTTGAATGTTCACCCTCCACCTCATTCACATGGTCCTTCAGGCCAGAACATTGCTACGAGTTATGTCCATACTGCGGTTACTAGGCCGGTTGTGTCTCACCTTCATGCACCGCCCGTGGTTTTGGGAGGTCATGTTCATATTTCTAGAGGTCACATTCCTACTTCCAGAATGTATATTCCTACTTTCGGAGTGTATGTTCCTACTTACGGAGTGTCTCATGGGACATCTCATGCGATGACTTATGGACCCTATTATGCGACGCAGTATGAACAGGGTTCTTCACCTTATGGGGGTGGGTATCAACAATCTGCTTACTCTCCAAATTACGGCTTTGTAGCTCTGAATACTTAAGGTACACAACACTATGGTGCTTCCATGCCACCCTATATGGGTCAAACAGGAGGAGGGCACTATGGCCAAGGCCATGGTGGTAATCAGACCTACGTGAATTAGAACTATCAGGGAGCGGTCCATCGACCTCATCATCCTAGGATCCCTTTCCTTGCAACGCTGAATCTTCCTGACTTGTCGAGATTGACGAACGATCTTGTATCTCATGACCTGGCTTGGCCAGCTGTTCCTACTAAGCTTCCCTCGGACATACCTAAGTTCCAGGCAAAACCGGGAGAGAATCCGAGTGAACACGTTACTACCTTCCACCTATGGTGCTCTTTGAATTCCTTACACCAGGACTCCATCTGTTTAAGGCTATTTCAATGCAGCCTTAGAGGGCCTACTGCGAAATGGTATATAAAGCTACCTAGGGGGGCATTTGCTTTGTTCGATGACCTAGCGATGACTTTTCTTAACCACTTCCAGCTACCAGTGCATTATGATGTTGGTACTGAACTCTTGTCGACATTTCGATAGGATAAAGCCACACATATCTCGGATCATATCCAAGAGTGGCATAGATGGAAGAGGTTAATTAAAGCCTTTATACCGCCGGAATTCCTCCTCGAATGGTTCCTTAAGTCATTATTGCCGTATATAATGAAGGATGTTTCTACATCCAGAGTGCGGAATGAGGAACAAGTGATTTTTAGGGAACAAGAACTAGATTTGATTTATGCTCAGTCTAGTTTGTTATATGAGATCATTCCCAATGCTCCACGTTCTAGTTTCAACCCCAAAGTTAAACTTGGACCACATGCTGATGGCATTGTGGGTTTTGCGAGTGCTAAACCTACGGATTCGGTTGCAAAACAAGTTAGTCAATTGTCAATCAACCAATCTGTGTCGGGACAAGCCACGGCTTCATCTCAACCCACCCAAACGGTGAGTGTACTTTTGGTGCAATCGTCGGACCAGAAGGGTAGCCAGTAGCCTGGATGGAATAAGAAGAAGGGTAAGAATAATTCTAAGGGTGGGAATAGGAATGAGAATGCTAATAATGACAAGAACACCAGTAATGCTAGGGGGACAAGCAAGCTAAACATAAGGTTAAATTCCCTTGCAAGTTGTGTAAGGACGATCACCTCACTTACTTGTGCCCTTGTATCGATGAAGCCTCGAGGTTCTTGGCACAGGGCCCAGCTGTGCTAACTAACCCTTTACCTCACAATCAAAATCTGAACTCAAGGACCCATGATTAGTCTAGTGGTGATCAAGATCCGTTGGAGGGTAGTGGTCATGGGTGCATTAACATGGTATGTGCTGCGAAAGTTGTGACCCATGCGAAAGATTACGGTTCATCACAACCCAGCCCAGGAAAAGAACCTGATCCACCAGGGTCTCCTTTGCGTATTGAGAAACCTATGGATAAACCTAAAGCTGCACCTCGCATTCCTAAGGGAGTCCTTAAGTGTTTAGGGCACAATCCTAATGCCCGAGTTGCCCAGAACTATTCAGCTGTCGAGGATTTGGGCCACACTCCTTGTGCGATGTCTGCATTGTAAGTGCTTCATATTTGTCCTTCGCAAAGGAAGGATTTGCTTTCTGCCCTTGGTGTGAATGATGATGATTCTTCCTCTGTGATTAAATTTGAAACTACAGGACTTCAGCCTTGCTTTCCTTACTATGTGTCTCTTTTGATTCACGTAGAATGTGTTAACGTGACCGTTAAGCGCACTGTGATTGATGAAGGCGCTGCCACTTCTGTGATGTATTTATCATGTTCGTAGGGTTTAGGTTCCCTTGAGCTATCTAAATCAGTGACCATGTTAACTGCATTCTATGGGAGATCGTTTAGGCCGCACGGTATCCTTCCTCCCCTTAAGGTCCATTTGGGAGGGAAGACCATTGCGATAGAGGTCGAGGTGGTTGATGCACCCCTTGACTACAATCTCTTGTTGGGTAGGAATTGGATGTACAGTATGCAAGCCATAGCTTCTTCCCTATTTCGCATTGTATGCTTTCCATTTAATGGGAAGATAGTCACGATTGATCAAACGTTATTCAAGAATCCGTCAGTTACCACATTTTCGGGAGTTTCGATCCCAATCATTGAACACTCTTAGTCAGCAATTGGGAGTGTGGGTGCAGGCATGTATCCATCCCTCATGGGAAGCTTTAGTTGTCCTGCATCGATCCTTATGATATGGTCTAGTTCCGGTGAGGCTTCGACGTCTATGAGATCGGTGTCTTTTCGCATGAGTCATATGGAAGATCCTTGGATTCTTCCTACACCGAGTACTCCGAATGAGCCCATCATGATGGATGTGCCATTGCCTGCAACTATGGTATCTTATCAAGCTAATCTTGAGTGTGTTGCAGAGCCCAGTCCTTCCTCTTCGTGGATGGAAGAGGAGGACCCTTATGTGCTGCTGGCTTGGGAAGTGCAGTCTTCTTACGCACATGACTACCTTGATAATGTTTTCCCTTCAGATGAAGTGATTGTTGAGGCCATGTTGGGAGCTGAGCCACCATGGGAGGAACTCCATCATAGACCTTACTTTCTTTCCGAGCTTGACCTATTGGAGCATGAGGACTTTAGGGTGGTTCTTAGTGAGAGGGTTGGTATTCCTGTGGTTCCATTAAGCTCTCCTAGTCTGATGGCTGATGGAAACATGGAAAACATATCTTCAACGATTCCTATCAACATCTCTCATGATCCTAGCAGGATAGAGAATGTCTATCAACATCTCTCATGAGATGAACGACAACGATTACATCACGTGTCTAAGAATTACCTCATAGTGGATAACACTTTGTACCGCTGTGGGGTAGATTCCATTTTACGATGTTGTTTAACTCATGAAGAGGCTAAGGTAGTGCTGAATGATTTCCATGGAGGGGCATGTGGTGGCCATTTATCTGGGCTTTCTACAGCCCAAAAAATCTTAAGAGAGGGTTATTTCTGGCCGTTGATCTTTAAGGATTGTGTAGATGCAGTCAAGAGGTGCCACCCTTTCTAGGTGTTTGCATGTAATATGTGCTCGAAACCGGGCATGTTACATCCCATCATCACCACCAGTCCCATCACTAAGTGGGGGCTTGATTTTATGGATTGCAACCCAGCTTCAGCTGGGGGGCATCATCATATCATAGTGGCTATTGATTACTTCACGAAATGGGATGAGGCTATGCCTACAGTTAAATTCGACGGTGAGACAGCCGCGCACTTCGTATTCAACCAGATTATTACTTGGTTCAAAATTCAGAAAGAGCTTGTCACTAACCATGGCTCGCACTTTCAGAATCGTATGATGGAAGAGTTGGCATCAAAGTTAGAGTACAAACGAGAGCATTCCTCCCCTTACTACCCTCAGGCGAATGGACAGGTAGAAGTAGTGAATAAATCACTCAAATCCATTCTCCTACGAACCATCGCACAGAGCAAGAATAATTGGCACATCATGTTATATCCTACTTTGTGGGCATATAGAACCGCTATTAATACTGCCATGGGTTTCTGTCCATATCAGCTTGTACATGGAGTGGAGTCAATATTGCCGGTTGAATGAGAGATTCCTTCTTTGAAGCTAGCTGTAGAACTCTTACCAAACACTTCACCATTGGAGGACCGTTTGGTCCACCTTGAGCAACTTGATGATTAGTGTCAGGATGCCTTGGTGGCTCTAGAAGTAAATAAATGCCACGTAAAGGTCCAGTACGATAAGTCTGTCTGTCCAAGGAGGTTTAGTGAGGGAGACTTGGTCCTTTTTTGGGATCAACCGAAAGAACCCTTGGGGGCAGGAAATTTTAACCCCATGGGGCGTGTTCCTTACGTCGTCAAACATGTATTAGAGAAGGGCGCTTATGAGTTAGTAGATTATGAGGGAACGACCTTGGAGGAGCCTAGAAATGGACTCTATCTCAAGAAGTACTATGCATTATTTTTCAGCCACGGCTGGTTATTGTATATTATTGTACAGTTTTGCATAGTTAGGTATTTTTCTTATCGTGATCAGGTTTGTGATTAGTTTATGTTTCTTTTGGCAGATGTCAATGGAATCTTCTACCTACATAGGATTCACAGATGGTGTGAGCCGTCACACTCAACACTCAGCCTCTGCTACTTGGGTGATTTATACTCCTATGGGTCAGGTACTGTGCTCAGGAGGAATATGTCTATGGCCATATTCCAACAATGTTGCTGAATATAGTGCCATTATTGAGCTTCTATGGGATGCCATTTCACATGGTGTTGTCTCTCTTGAGGTACATCTTGATTCGGAGTTAGTAGTGTCATAGCTTAATGGTTTGTACCATGTTAGATATCTAACGTTATTAAGGAGATTCTTACATGTGAGATTACTAGAATGACAATTTGACAATATAACATACATACATATTCCAAGAATTAATAATAAAGTTGCTGACTCATATGCTAACTACATGTTAGATTGGCATTTGTTTCATACATAATAAATTAATCACAAACACAAATTTTTACACATGTAAATAAATAAACCGATCACCATAAAAAAAATTATATAACATCCAAAATGTGTTAATACATAGTGTCATGATACAAAAATGGGGCTCTTGGGCCACAAAGATATAATACACGGTAATACAAAATGTATAACTCCAAGGCATCTAATCCTATGGAGGCAGAGGGGGGCTGTGATCATGGAAGGTCACTACGGATCTAGCTAGCCGTCGAAATAATCGCACCCATGCTTGTGGTACACCCACCTCCTGGCGCTGCATAGCCTTAGGCAAGTCTTCGACTTACACCATGGGAACCCTATGATTCAACCTCGTGAAGTTGGTATGAATGCTCTAGACCATCCACTCTGCATCCACACCCGTGATATCATCTCCTCTTCCCCTTCGTCTGTGACGAGGGAATCCTTCAGGCCTCTATGGTCCCACATCTGGATGCAAATGGTATATGTCACTATGTATTGTCACCCAAAAACATGTCTTTTGATTCTATATAATCAGAAAACACAAAAAAAAAATAACTCAAAAATTTAAAAAGAGGGTCGAGATTCGTTACCTATGTCACCGTATGCCGATCCTGGTGGTAGCGGCATGTCCGGTCCCCCCAAAAATCTATCCCCACATAGGGGTAGTCATCGATGGAAACTATCTATCGTCACCACCATAGAATGAAATAAGCTGGATAGGGGTTGGCCACCCTACCTCCTCCTAGTCTACAAATCGCATCCGCCCAATGTCGTTGGGCCAGATCTCGAACCTCGTGAAGAGGAACATCAACTATAGGGCTCAATCCTGGAACACGCTCAAAGAAAAACGTGCTCAATATGCTGCTGAACCTGAAGTTCCGCACCATGCCCATATTACACTCACTGAGCCGATGTTTCATGTTGCTCAGTAGTGTAGTGCTCCAGTCATAGATCGTGGGTCTCATGCACTCCACCGCATAGAACATCAGTGGCCACGAGTCCTGGTGGAGTGAAGCCAAGCCTGCTATCCTACCTAATGTTAGTAATATGGCCTTTAGGCCCAACACTTGTATAACTATAACGTTTGTGGGTATCTGATACCTACCTTCTCTGTGTCTAGATAGCAGTACACCGTTGTGTACTCATCGATAGTCAGGCCACCTCTAGGCCCACCATGAGAACAAAGGTTCACCACTTGCCCTCATCGGGAAAGTCCAGTAATAAAGTATATGTCCTCCACCTCTATAGTGAGGGACATCCCATCTATCTGGAAGGACTCAGAGTTTGGATCCCAGTAAAACACCAGCATTTGCAATAATCTTGGTTTGGCCCTGAAGCCACCAAGACACCAAAACTTGTAGAGTCCACATGCACGTAGCACTTGTTGAACCATTAGATCGACCCTTACTGCCTCATCTACATCACCATGGTCACGCTCTCTCCATTCTAGGACCATCTTGCACAAAAAATTGCAAGTTTTCCCATTCGATTACTTGAAAAACCTCATGCGCAGCCGCATACGTGACTGTGAGGACATTTTCCGCATATATCCAGCCCTATGCGTGGAAAAACCCTCAATTTCCACGTGGGCCGCATCGCCTTTTTTAGAATGGCCTGGAAACCTCAAATGACCATGGAATTTGATAAAAAAAAATGCATTGAAATGGAAGAGAAGAGCATGGGTAAGTACTTGGAAGAAACGGTAGTGGATTCCGCCGGCTGGATCTCCTGGAATCCGCTGTTGAAAATCTGAGCTCAATTGGGTAAAAATTTCAAATGTTTTATAATGTTTTGAACTTTTTACTATTTATAGAAATTTTTCAAATTTTTGAAAATTATTACCTTCTTTCCTAGAGTTTGAACCAGTTCTAATCATTTTGGACTGTTTTTTACCTAATTCATGATGTGGGAGACCTTTTCGAGTGTCGTTTTAGCCATTGGATTGATCCGTTTGTGCCGATCTCAGGTATCATGTCTAAACTAGCATATAGGTTAGGTTTCATCACCGTTTACATTTTGCATGACCTTATGACCATTTCATCATATCCTTAGGTACGAACCCACTCTATTATGTCACGGAACCTTCTTGCTATTATAGAAGTGGGATGGTATGAGTGGTAGAGCTTGACCTTACATGGGTACCCTAGTTAGTGCCTTATATGCCTTTGGTGCCCATGCTGATGTTTTGTCCTTTAGGGTGTGGGATTCCGTTGTATAGTATTGCCATGAAATTTCACAAGAACCTCATAATCCTCTTGATCTTTTGTTGGCCTATTTCCCTCAGGACTCCCTTATGTCAAGTTGTAATTGCATTATCATGAGATTTTCCTGCCTTATTGAGCTTTATGCTAGCTTCCCTGACATTGTGTTTCAGCCATATAGCCTAAGCTTGTCTCATGTCTAGCCATACAGAGCCATTTTATATATCCTTTGCAGCTTGATTCCCTTTCTACCGGGAGGGGATTTTCCCCCGAGTGTCGATATCCTACACATGTATCCTTGCAATGAGCATAGGTATGTTCCACTGCTTGGAACTAGTTTGTTTTCCCCTATGACACTCATCTCCTCCTAGTCTATAACTATAAAGTAGTTTTATTCTTTTTCAAGATTTTTAAATATTTGAAAAAGTCCAAAAAAATAAAAAAACCAAAAAGCCAGACAAGGAAAGATGTTATCTTTGGCAGCTGTCGAGTCGTGTTGCCTTCGAATAGAGCACTGTATATCACATCCATTGGTTGGGTTAATAGTTTGACTTTAGGAGCTGTACTCGTTTATCTGATTTTATCTCCATCGACTGGTTAAGCTTCCAGTCCCCATGGAGCCTCTGTCTATGCCTCCTGTGTCGTAGAGATGTCCTAGTTTGTATATCGAGTCTATGCTGCCTTTATTCAGTCACCATATGCCGTTATGCTCTTGTTCAAAGGAAGTTGAAACTTGAGTCGGCCATTCCTCAGTTATCTTGACTTTGCATGTCGGCCATTCCTGGTACAGTTACTGGTTCGTGCACCTTATGATCAAGTCCTTCACATCATATAGCTTTGATGAGTACCTCATGTTGGATGATGGGGGATGCCTTAATGCCCTCCTTCCAGTCGATTTCATCCCATCGAATTCAGATCATTTATTCTGGGATCGGAATCTAGAGTCATTTTGAGTGCCTTGAGACTTTTATTCATCAGTGGCAGGTTCTATCGCCATAAACAGTCTTTGGGAATACATCAATGTCCCCTGATCAATGGATCCTCTCAAGTGTTTGACCTCAACACATTTATTCACACTTTTTAGTTTGCACTCTAGTACCTTGATTCCCATTTTCATTATCAGTGGGTGATCTCGCATCTGTTAACGGTATACATCGATGACCGGTAATCAGATGATGGACTACTATGTTCGACCTCGACACCTCTATTCACATAGTAGGACATGTACTCATAGCGGTTTGTGTAGAAGACCTTCCAGATTGGTGGCATCTCTTATATGCTAGATCCTTGATCGTACTAGTGTTCATGAGATTTCAGCCATCATGAATTGATTCAGTATATGTCAGACATTTCTATCCATTATGGAGATCTTGATCCATTATATATCTTCAACCATTATGGAGATCATGGTCCTTTGTATATCTTCATCATAGAGATTCTAATCTATGTATATTGTATGTGGTGATGACCACTTATGTGATATCTTGTATCATGCCTATTCATGGCCATTGTACTCTTATGTATCTGGGACTGCTATATGTATTTGCAGTTATGTGCATAGTTGTAACATTGTACTATGCTGATTGGGTGGTTGGTCTTCCATTTGGGATCCTTCATCACTCCACTTCTGGGATGGACTTATAATGTATTTCATCCATCGTATGACCCCTCTGACCTCACACATTAGGGGGCATCTATTATAGCTGATTTTACCACTCCAGGTGAATCACATTTTTATGGCCTTCCCATGTCCCTCTGTAGACTCCTTAGACCCCTTGGACCATTTTTTGTCCTTTGATGTTTCCTTGACCATCCCTAAAAACATGTGAAAATCCATATATGCGACTTTTAATCCCTTAATCGTGTATATACGTGGGTTTGACCACTAAAACCATGTACATTGAGATGTGTACAAAATCCAAATCCTTTTGGAGTTTTCCTTGACATGGATCCGACTCACTTGACTCCTGGCCTTCCCTATGCCTTGAGATCGCTCGTATTCGACCTTTCATTACCCCTTTGAAAAGATATATAAGGAACTCTATGGTACATTGAAGGCATATGAGAGAATTGAGAGCAAAGAAACTATAGTCCATTGTTGCCGGAACTTATGCTTGAGTCTGTATCCCTTTGTCCCTTGGAGCACTTTTGTGTTCCTCCCAAGCTTGCCTTTTGCTTGTGAGCTTGCTATCGAGGGATGGAGGATTGAGGTGGTGGAGGCCCAAGTGGGGGATTCAGTTTCTCTGATTCGCAGATGTGTCGACAGAGGTTATATCCATTGTAATATCTGATTTTATATTAATAGAAATATCTTTTCCTGTCCAATAATGTATGTTTGAATGAATATTTTATCCATGGGATGATTTCAAATGTTTATACATTGATTAATTATTTATGCTAGAATAGATGTAACACCAATATATATAGTATGCTTGTATTGTTTACTTATTGTTGAGGAAGTAATCTATCAATTCAAGCTAAAGTTGGAAAGCTCAACGGGGATCTACTTCAATCGTCTAGAATAAGGTACAAGGTCAGATCCTTTAGTGTTAGATAGTTAACTTCTATTGCATATTGGAAAGGATTGATTTCTGGAGTCAAGCTCTCTGTTGTGGTACCCCAAGCCATATGAATTTCTCTCCGTAACATGGTATTGTAAAGGCTCAGCATGGGTGCAGGCCATGCCATGAATGGCATGTGCCTCTCCCAATGACTACGATAGCTTTATTTGGAATTTTAATATGTAATTTTTTTATTAAAATAAAAGGATATGGCTGTAATAGATAGGGTTATGGAAAACCCATGATATCAATTTGGTTATTATAGTGTGACTGTGTGATTATATTGGAAACTTGGTCGAGGCCGAGCTAAGGTCTTTACGACCTCACTATTAGCGTATGCATTGTTGTTTATATCAAATTTGGCGCAGTTTAAAATGCAGCCCACATATATTAGATGTATATCATGGACTGTATAAATATGGTTATGCAATTTGCTTACTGTTTGTGTATAAAATGCTTATGGTTTATTATTAATGTTTGTTCCTCGAGTCTGGACATCCATAGGATTCGATGTCGCGACCTCTGTTGGAAAAATGGGTTTTAGTTATAAATTGTTTAATTTGATGTGTCGGTTGTGTGAAGATTTATTGGAATGCTAAGATATTCAATTTGTACTTATTGAGACAGGACTTGAATGTCTTTAATGAGTTGTCATACTAGATTTAGTTTTTTTCTGTACTTAATTGATTTATTTTAGAATATTTAAATTCTGTACTTTAGTTTATAAATAAAATAAATGGTAAATTAATTATAAAACTATTTGAATACTATTATATATGTATTTCTTTATATAATCAACATGTACTTCTGAACGAACTTTGAATTTAAAATAACCCTCTACTGACAAATGAAATATGTCAGCAGAGTAATGCAACCTGTAGAACAATAATATGCTAACTTGTAACAAAACCTAGATATAGTACACATAAACTAAGCATGGAAATAATACAGAAATCAACTTAGAAGTACAAATGCTGGTAATGTACAACATATAATAAAAATTCTCCAGCCTATGATTAATAAATTGCGAGTACAAACCCTAGCAGATTGTTAACGATAAAACTTAACCATTAGGGTTAGAAATTTCATTCCGGCCATTACTTAACATAAATAGTAATGAAACTTTAGGAAAGAAATAGAATAGGCCTTCAAGGGTTTCATACCTAAATTTGAAGCTTTGCCAATGGCTGCACCTGCACACTTAAATAACCAGTATTAACAATTCAATGCACATCTGACCTTTGTTTTATGACCAAATCACTTGGGAACTACCAAGTTCCTCCCAACCATGACCTAGAACCATTCCTGGTTCTAATCCAGAGCCCCCCAAGATGGAATCCAACATGCAAGTAGCTTAGAGCTCTGAAGGTAGGGTTTCCTAACTGGTAATCAGTTCTGAATCAATCCTCTTTTCCTTGTAGTAAAAGTTATCCAAGAAAACACTTGAGAGCAAAACAAGCCGAATAATAATTCTCCTACATGAAAATCAGAACCCCAAGCCTTTGCTTGGCTTGAGTCTTTATAGACAAACTTTTCAGTCAAAGGGGCAGTTAAATCAAGAAATCCTTGATTTCTTGATCTAACCCTTTTTAATTTATTGGGGTAATTTTCAAATCTTAACCTAGGAACTTTTAACTAGTTCCTAGTTAGTCTTTCATAGATATTTCACTTTTTATTAATCCTTTAATAATAAATAATAATTGGTGGAGCTTCTCTACTTTCTTTATTCAATTATATAATTAATCATAATTAATTCTTTATACATACTATGTATAAAATATATAGTATTAAAATACTTGTTAACATTTGTCTTCAGGCATCATGTATCATGATCCCTAGACTTAACGACACTTCTTTATGAAGGTCAAGTATATAGATGGCTCAAGTCTACTAGGCTAGGAAACTCTAAACATCCTTGCATGTTGAATTTCCTGCGTATAACGAGGTAGTTCTTTAGTACTTGATGAGAATATAGAAATTTGAAATTTCATTTAATCACTTAAAAATAAGTATGATGAGATCAAGTTTTATGTTATCGCATGCCCCTTTTTGCTAGTTCTTATAGGTAGACTTTGTGCATAGGTTGTAGTCTAGGTTTTCTAGTATTTAGGAATAATGGCAAACGTAGTATGCCATGATGCCCTTGCCAGGAAGAACAAGTGTAAGTTTCCAAACTTGTAACCAAGGAAGACCTGCAAAATAGAAACAAGAGAAGAGTAATTAATAAACCTAGAGATAGATAATTTATAACGGTAAGGACAGTATGTAAATTCACAGCATCTAGATAATTAAATAAGAAATATAATTAACAAACATAGGGATTACCTTAGTCATAAAAATGGAGTAGTAATAAAGTGCAAGGCAGAACTGGAAATATAACTAGCAACTGAATTGTTTCCGGTAACCAAATAATCCCGATGTCACAAAAGTAACCTGTAAGTCAATAAATAAGATGCCTTAGTTCGAATGAACTAAGTAAGCCTCCCTAACAAAGAATGAACCTACCTCTCAGATCGTGATGGGAGAACAAGTCCCGCCACTCCACCACTTTGTGCCCATCAAAAAAGTTAAGTTAGTTTTTATTAAATAAACAAAGTACACATGTGCAAGAGCAAAACAAAGATCTATACAATTCATGAATTCATGGGTAATAATAACTAAGATGTATCAATAGTTTAAATAACAGAATTAAGACATAAGAAGTAAACAAACTAATAATCACTGAATGGATAAGAGATTAACAAGACCATATGGGCAATTTCCGAAGAGATCGAAAGTATAAGTAGCACATGTAATTCCGCAAGAGTAATAATGATCCCCTTTGGGTAGTTTTCACTAGCCTATAATTTTTTTTATCAATTTTTGGGGACATTACAAGTAGTCTCCGAGCCCAGTTTCAATACTGAGAGACTTATGGATGCATCGGGCATTAACGCAGAGAAAATAAAGTATGATATGTAATTTTTGTTACTAATAGAAATTTTTTGCTGCTATTAAATTTTTTTGTGTTTCAGGAAAAATTTTACAGCACTGTTCAGTTTATAAATACTGAAGAAGAAAACAGTCGACAGGAAGAAATGACCACCCCCACTCCGGAAGTGAAATTAGTGGTCAAGCTAAACTCTGATGTGCTGAAAAACTTACACAGTCTTCAAGCTGAACTGAAAAGTTTAGAGAATATAGTCTAAATGAAAGAAAGGAACAACAAGAGATAAATGAAGCATTATTGCATATCATGACGGGAGGGAACCCGCAAGGTAAACCTACCCAGTCCACCAACAAATCCAAAAGAGAACCGTACCATAAGCAGGCCAGCAGCCCAAGAGAAGCAGAAAAATAATGTACACCTGAAGCAACTAAAGGAGATCATCACAGTCCTACTAGTGGTGACTCACTTTTTCCATGGAGAAAGAGGCATAGAAATGATGACAGTCTTCAGGGGGAGTATCGAAAAATAAGAGCCCTGACTTATGAAGGTGAAGTAAATATGGGAGAAAAGGCTGAGGAATGGTTGCTAGGAATGAGTAAGTATTTCCAAGTTCATAACTATTCAAGTGTGATGCAGGCTAGGATTGCCATCTACAACCTGAATGGTAAGGAAGAAAGATGAGCCACGTGAAATAAGATGGGAAAACTTCTGAAAGTTTTTCTAAGAAAAATACATGTTAGAAAGGTTCTTTGACTGCAAGGTAAAATAGTTCCATGAACTGCGCATGGGGTCCATGACTATGGACACATTTATAAACATAATTCTAGATCTGCTGCATTATGTACCATATATCAAAGAAGAGAAGCTGAAGATCCAGCAGTTCCTAGGATGTCTTCCTCCTAGTTTTCAGGACAGGATTAAATTCAACATGCTAAAGACTCTATACACTGCACTACACAAGGCCCGACTCTGTTATGAGCAGGGGCAGTTACGACAAGACAACCAGAACCGAAACAGGGAAAAGTCTAGACACTTTTCTGATAACCGCAACCCTGGGTCAAACTCGCAACCTTATAGAAAGAAAAATAATAGCTTCCAATCGAACAAGAACTTCAACAAAATTGGTATAAATCCTTATGTACCAGCTCCTAATGGTAATAAGCAAGTGGCGATTGGAGCCAATGCTACCCCCTTAGCAATCAAGTGCTGGAAGTGCGACGGGATGCATTATGCCCGAGATTGTAAGAAAAAGAACAATGGAGTCTTGCATAACCTGGAAGAAGAATCTACCATTGATGATATAGCGGGAACCCTGTGAATCTATGAAGCATTAGATGGCAGACGGGTAGACCATCAAGCTACCATGGTCGAGATCGAAGGTAAGATCTTGAACACCTTTGTTTCAATACTTATTGATCTTGGTGCTTGCCGGAGCTATGTTGCACCTAATATTGCTGATTTATGCAAGTTAGGAAAAGAAAAGCATGTTAAACCATGGATGGTACAGTTAGCCACTGGTACGAAACAGAAGGTTTTGAAAATTGTTAAAGAGTGTGAAGTAAACCTGAATGGTTTCCTTAATAAGGTAAACCTAAACATCCTACCTTTAGGATCGTATGATATTCTTATCGGCATGGACTGGTTGGAACAACACCATGTCATGCTCGATTGTTTACACAAGTCAATCTTGTGTACTGATAGCCAAGGGAACTAAGTAAAGGTTCAAGGCATCCCAAAGAAATCCTCTATAAGAAAAATCTTTGGCTTACAAGGGAAGAAGTGTGTTAGGAAGGGCTGCAAGTTGTTTACGGTGAACATCCAAGATGTAGAGTCTAATAGAGAACAACACATATAAGACTTTCCCGTTCATGAAAAATTCAAGGATGTGTTTCCTGAGGAAATCCCTAGATTACCTCCAAAATGATACCTAGACTTTTCCATCGAACTGACCCTAGGATCAGTTTCGGCCTCCAAAGTGCCTTACCACATGAGTGCAATAGAATTGGTGGAACTCAAACTGCAGTTACGGGAATTAATAGAGAAATGGTATATCTGACCCAGTGTGTCCCCTTGGGGAGCACCGATTTTGTTCGTAAAGAAGAAGGACGGTATGATGTGGATGTGCATTGATTACCGTCAGTTGAACAAAATCACTATAAAGAACCGTTACCCTCTCCTAAGAGTTGATGATTTGTTCAACTAGATGGGAGGAGACAAAATATTTTCGAATATTGACCTGCGATCCAGGTACCATCAGGTACGGATCCGAGATGAAGATATTCCCAAGACCGCCTTTGGTATGAGGTATGGGCACTACGAGTTTGTAGTGATGCCGTTCAAGTTGACCAATGCACCTGCAAAATTTATGTGTATGATGAACAACATATTCAGTAGATATCTAGATAAGTTTGTACTAGTCTTTGTTAACGACATTCTGGTTTATTCCAAGAATAAAGAGAAACATGAAGAACACCTTCACATAGTACTTCGAGTGTTGAGATAACACGAGCTCTATGCTAAGTTTAGTAAATGTGATTTTTATAAACAACAAATACAGTACCTAGGTCACATCATATTTGAGCCAGGAATAGCTATGGACCTGGAAAAGATTCAAGCCATAAAGGATTGGCCTACCACGACTAGTGTCACTAACATTAGGTCCTTTTTGGGTTTATCCGTGTAATATCGAAAGTTCATTGAGAACTTCTCAAAAATCACTTTCCCCATCACGGATTTGCAGAAGAAAGCAAACAAGTTCTTATGGACTGACAAGTGTGAAGAAATTTTTCAAAAGCTTAAGCAACTTTTGATGACCGCACCAGTGTTCATCAAAAGATGTCAAAGGAAGCACACTTCATCCCCATAAAATCGACCTACAAGGTCGTGAACATTGCCGATATCTTCCTAAAAGAGATATTTAGATTTCATGGGATACCCAAAGCAATTATCTCAGATCGAGATGTTAAGTTTACAGGAAAATTTTGGAGATATTTATTCTCTGGATTAGAGACGCAGTTGAAATTGAGCACTGCTTATCCCCTGCTGACGGATGGGAAGACTAAAAGAGTAAACCAAATTGTTGAAGACATGATTCGAATGTATGTCATGAACAACCCCACCAAGTGGGAGGATTATCTGCACCTTGCAGAATTTGCATATAACAACGGGCATCAGGATTTCGCCAAGATGAGTCCTTTCGAAGTACTCTATGGATGGAAGTGTAGGACCATAGTTACTTGGGCCAGTCTGGTGGATCGGCTCATTTTAGGGCCTAACCTCTTATTAGACTTGGAGCAATTAGTTACCAAGGTCTAGGGAAACCTTAAAGAGGCACAAGACCATCATAAAAGTTATGTGGATAAGAAAAGAAAAGATAAAGACTATCAAGTAGGTGAGCATGTCTACTTGAAAGTGAAATCAAACTAGAGCTCATTGAGCTTGGGTAGGTGTGGTAAGTTAGCACCTAGATTTTGTGGACCTTTTGAAATTTTGTCCAAGAAAGGAGTAGTGGATTATGAACTACATTACCTGTGCACGTAAGAGTTCATAATGTTTTCCATGCATCTTTATTAAAGAAATATGTTTATGACACTAAGCATGTCATTGATTGGTCATTATTATAGGTGAAACCTGAGGGGGAATTTTCCCCTAATCCTTTGCATATACTGGACAAGAGAGAAGTGCAACTTCGTAAGCACACTATATTCCAATTGAAAGTGTAGTGGAAGCACTTTGAGGTAGATGTTGCTACCTTGGAGAATGAGTCCACCATGAGAAAGGCTTACCCTGCCTTGTTTCATGATATCATTCAGAGTCCCTAGAACACCAGGGATGGTGTTGTACAAAGCGGTCAAGGATGTAATATCCTGAATTTTGGACCTACCATTTATAGGCATGAGCCTATTGATCATGATGATTATATTGATGTTTTATTTTATATTGGGTCGAAGACCCCATTGCATATGAACATGATGATTGTTTTGTATATTGGGCATAAGACAAATTTTTATGATATATATGTATATATATATATGTTGGTTGTGTTGGGCATGGACCCTAAAGCACATGATTGATGAGATGTTTTTTGTTGGGTGTGGACCTTGAAGCACATGATCAATGAGATGTTTTGTGTTGAGCGAGAGGCTTTGGTGCACATGAGTACTTACATTTGTGCTAATAAAATATCTCTGGAACACATGAAACTATAATTGGAAATGTTGGGCATAAGCTCTGGAGAATTCCATATTGATGTTGAGCATAAGCTCTGGAGTATCGGATCCTTGGCCATTGTATCCCTAGGTGTACCGTACAAGTAGATCCTAGCATCTAGTGTTGAGAGAGAGCTCAGGAATTTCACTATGTTTGTAAGTCCCTCTTATAAGCGTAGAGTATGGGCTCTGGTAAGTGCTAGGGGTTACTGAAAAGATTAAAATCACCTCCGAGTAAAAACGACTCGAGAATAATATCAAAGAAGAGAAGGTGAATATCCAGCAGTTCCTAGGATGTCTTCCTCCTAGTTTTCGGGGCAGGATTGAATTCGACATGCTAAAGACTTTGGACACTGCACTACACAAGGTCTGACTCTATTATGAGCATGGGAAGTTATGGAAAGACAACCAGAATTGAAATAGGGAAAAGTCTAGAAACTTCTCTGATAACCGCAACCTTGGGTCAAAATCGCAACCTTATAGAAAGCAAAATAAAAAATTTCAAGCGAACAAGAACTTCAACAAAATTGGTATGAAGCCTTATGTACCAGCCCCTAATGGTAATAAGCAATTAGCAATTGGAGCCAATGCTACCCCTTTAGCAATCAAGCGCTGGAAGTGCAACAGGACGCATTATGCCTGAGACTATAAGAAAAAGAACAATGGAGTCTTGCATAACCTACAAGAGGAACCTATTGTTGAGTATATAGAAGGAACCCCGTGAATCTATGAAGCATTAGATGGCCAACATGTGGACCATCAAGCTACCATGGTCGAGATCGAAGGTAAGATCTTGAACACCTATGTTTCAATACTTATTGATCCCGGTTCTTGCCAGAGCTATGTTGCACCTAAGATTGCTGATTTATGCAAGTTAGTCAAAGAAAAGCATGTTAAAACTTGCATGGTACATTTAGAAATCGGTATGAAATAGAAGGTTTCAGAAATTTTTAAAGAGTGTGAAGTAAACCTGAATGGTTTCCTTAATAAGGTAAACCTGAACATCCTACCTTTAGGATCGTACAATATTCTTATTGGCATGGACTGGTTGAAACAACACCATGTCATGCTCGATTGTTTACACAAGTCTATCTTGTGTACTGATAGCCAAGGGAACCAAGTAAAGGTTCAAGGCATCCCAAAGAAAGTATCTGTAAGAAAAATATTTGGCTTACAAGCGAAGAAGTGTGTTAGGAATGGCTGCAAGTTGTTTACAGTGAACATCCGAGATGTAAAGTCTGATAGAGAACAACGCATATAAGACTTCCATGTTCTTGAAAAATTCAAGGATGTGTTTCCCGAGGAAATCCCCAGATCACCTCCAAAATGAGACCTAGACTTTTCCATAGAACTGACCCAGAACCGTTCCTGGTTCTAATCTAGATCCCCCTGAGCTAGACACCAACATGAAAGTAGTTTATAGCTCCTTACCTGGTAATCAGTTCTGCATCAATCCTCTTTTCCTTGCAGGAAAAGTTCTCCAAGAAAACACTTGAGAGCAAAACAGGCAGAATAATAATTCTCCTATATGAAAATCAGAACCCCAAGCCTTGGCTTGGCTTGAGTCTTTATAGACAAAAATTTTAGTCAAAGGTGCAGTTAAATCAAGAAATCCTTGATTTCTTGATTTAACCCTTTTTAATTTACTGGGGTAATTTTCAATTCTTAACCTAGGAACTGTTAACTAGTTCCTAGTTAGTCTTTCATAGATATTTCAGTATTTATTAATCCTTTAATAATAAATAATAATTGGTGGAGATTCTCTTCTATCTTTATTCAATTATATATTTAATCATAATTAATTCTTTATGCATACTATGTATAAAATACATAGTATTAAAATACTTGTTAACATTTGTCTTCGGGCATCATGTATCATGATCCGTAGACTTAACGACACTTATTTATGAAGGTCAAGTAGATAGATGGCTCAGTTCTACTAGGATAGGAAACTCTAAACATCCTTGCATGTTGTATTTCCCTCGTATAACATGGTATTTCTTCAGTGCTTGATGAGAATACATAAATTCAAAATTTCATTTAATCACTTAAAAATAAGTATGATGAGATCAATATTATTCTCAAGTCATTTTCACTCGGAGGTTATTTTAATCTTGTCAGTAACCCCTAGCGCTTACCAGAGCCTATACTTAACGCTTATAATAGGGAGTTAAAAACATAGTGCAATTCCAGAGCTCTCGCTCAACACTAAATGCTAGGATGTACTTGTACGATATGTTAGTTTTTTATCATTCAAGCTAGCATTATATTAGGATCTTTAACTGAGAGAATAACAAGCACAGCAATCAAACACAAGACACAATGAACACAATGTTTTTCCTTGGGGAAACCATAAATGGAGAAAACCCCACAGCTTCCTTAGAGATAGAATCAACACCAAAAGTAAAACCCCAAAATAGTAAGATGATCTCTCGACAACAGTAGTCTCTTTTTTTCTAGCCCCAACAACTTCTTCTCCCTCAGCTATGGGCTACAATTGAGTGTGAGTGAGCATGTGATAAATAGAGAGGATCACTCTCTATTTATACTAATTCTTGACTTCATAAGAACTCACTAGGGCTGACTTCACTAGGAGAGTCTAATAACCCTAGGGCCCCACAACTGTGGGGACTTTAACCCTTGATCAATAGGAGGGTTACCCACAATGACTTGACCTGACTTGTTTACATTATAGAAACTCTCGATCGGAACATCAGGGCATGACATGACTCAATTACATTACAAACACTCCCCGAAATAAACATCGGGATACAATACATAAGATATACAAGTGAATACATTATGGAGTTACAGGTACATCAACACTCCCTCTTAACTAGGAAGGTATTCTATCGACACAATTTATCAGCATAATTCTTCTTCTTTGTATCATGTGAATCATTGTCAAGTTCGCATCATCTTCATCTTCAAGTCATCTTCTTCTTCAAGTCATCTTCATTACTGGATATAGATCATCACTCAATCTGGATCATCTCTAGTTCTGGAACATCTCTGTTGGATCATCATCAGAGGTGCTATCTCTTGATTCTTCTCGTCACAGGAAGTCCTATAGATCCAGCCCTTTTTCATGCTAGTTGTAGGCCTAGACTCCATGTATGTCTTCTTCAGCACTTATATCTAACCCTAAGTCAGAATGGCCCACCCAGCACTTACATCTAATAATGAGAGGAACACATCCAACACCATGTCAAAAGGGCACGAAAAACACTCACATTTGACCATGAGAGTAACCAATCCAGTCATCTATGTCAAAAAGGCCTAGCACTCACATCTGACCATGAGAGGAACCAATCCAGTCATATATGTTAGAAATTCTCTACACTTACATTCGACCATGTGAGGAACCAATCTAACCTACATGTCGAAAGGGATCTACACTTACATCTGATCATGTAGGAACCAATCCCACAGTAACATCAAAATGGCTCTGCACTTATATCTAATCATGTAGGAACCAATCCCATAGTCACATCAGAATGGCCCTCAGTCCCAGAATGAGTATTCCTAGTAACTGACGAGGTGCCTCCATTCTCCTGGAGAATGGCATCTCAGCACCAAGCTGAGTATTCCTGGTAACTAACCAGGTGCCTCCATTCCAATAATGGCATTCAACACTTATATCTGATCATGTAGGAACCAATCCTACAATCACATTAGGATGGCTCAACACTCATATATGACATGGAAGGAACCAATCCTTTCACCATGACAGAATGGCCTAGCCCTTACATCTGACCATGGAAGGAACCAATCCTCTCACCATGTCAGAATGGCTCACGGACTCATCACTTCCCCTTGGATGGAACCTCGATCTGGAGAACACCAAGCTTCTCCCTGAAGTACTCAAACTTCACTTTGGCCAATGGCTTCATCAGCTATCTATTCATCCATCACAACATACTGGAGCTTTATTGCTCCTTTCTGCACCATATCCCTGATATAGTGATACTTGATCTCAATATGCTTTGACTTGTCATGGAACACTAGGTTCTTCAACAAATTCACACATCTCTGGTTGTCGGAATATATATAAGTAGCATCTAACTAGAGATCAAATAAATTAGAAAGTATCTTCCTGAGCCATACTCCCTCAAAAATAGCTGAACAAGTTGCAACATACTCTACTTCATCTATACTCAGTTCCACACAGGATTGCTTCCTACTAAACCAAGAGATCACACCCAATCCCATACTGAAGCAACACCCTAAAGTGATCTTCCTATCGATGGCACTGCCTGCCCAATATGAATCAACATAACCCTCTAGGTTAATCTTCTGATTTGCCTCATACTTGAGCCCATAATCAACTATACCCCTCAGATACCTCAGAATATGCTTTGCAGCAATCAAGTGAGCATGTCTCAGATCGGTCATGAACTGGCTCAAGGTGTTCACCGCAAAGAAAATATCTGGTGTTGTGTTCATGACCCAATCATCTTATGATACATCATAGAATCAACTGCTTCTGATGAAGCATCACTCAATAACTTCAGGTTTGATGCCATAGGTGTGGTCATGGCCTTGCAATCCATCATGCCGAACCTCTTCAGGATCTCTACTGCATACTTCCCTTGTCCAAGAAAGATTCCATCTGCATTCTGCCACACCTCCATGCCTAGAAAATAGTGCATCATATCCAAGTCCTTCATTTCGAACTCAGCAGGAAGCTTCCTCTTCGTATCAGCAATTGACCCATCCATACTTGTTACAAACAGATCATCTACATATAGTAGGAGTATCACTGGGTTACCATCTTCAACCTTGTAGTAAAGGTTGGAATCTGCTTTACTTTTGGTAAATCCTAAACTGGATAGAAAGCCATCAATTCTGTCGTACGATGTCCTAGGTTCCTGTTTCAAATCGTACAGGGATTTCTTCAATCTACACACATGATACTCCCTGTCATGTGTCTCAAAACCGAGTGGCTTCTCTTCATACAATTCCTCTTCCACTACACCATTCAAAAAACTAGTCTTGACATCCATTTGCTATATCCTCCATTTCATCACCGCAGCCAAAGCAATTAATGATCTGATGGAAGTGTATCTGCCTACAGGTGCAAAAGTTTTTTCATAATCTATTCCTTCTTTCTGTGAGAAGCCACAAGCCACGAATCTTGCTTTATATTTCTGTATGCTACCATTTGCAGCATGCTTGATCTTGTAGATCCATTTGTAAGTTACAACAAACTTCCCTTCTAGTCTTGGGAAAACATCCCAAACATCATTCTTCATGATCTATTGATACTCTTTGATCATAGCATCCTTCCATTCTTTCCTTTCTACTGCTTCTTCATAGTTGGAAGGTTCTTTATCAATGAAGTCACATAATAAAGCTACATACCCGGAGCAGGACCTGGCCCTCTGTGATTCTCTTCTAGAGCCCCATATCTTTTTGCACCTTGGATAGATTATCGTACCCAAGTAGGTTTCCTCTTGTGAGGATTCTTCTCCTGAGGTGGATCTACATTTTCTTGAGGTTCTTCTAATTCTCGATCGTCTTCTTGAATTTCTTCGTTCATGGTTGTGTCATGAATTCTGGGTGCTTCTGTTTCTTTAGGATCTTTTGTAGGTCTCATTTTTGATTTGTTGTAAGCTGAGTCTTCGTCAAATGTTATGTCCCTGCTGATGTCGATCTTCTTGAATCCTGGGAAGTATATTCGATAAGCCTTCGAGCTTTCAGAGTATCCCACAAATATACCCTTCTTTCCTGAAGGATCTAACTTTGTCCTCTTTTCTTTCGGAATGTGTATGTACAATGGATAACCGAATATTCTGATATGGCTAACTTCTAGTTTCTTTCTGGAAAAGACTTCTTTAGTTGTCTTGTTCTCGAGTACTCTATGTGGATTATAGTTCTGTACATACATCGTTGTTTTGGTAGCTTCTTCCCATAGATGCATAGGAATATCTTGATCGTGAAGCATTGCTCTTCCAACTTCCATGATCATTCTATTCTTCCTTTCTGCAACCCCATTCTGTTGTGTATTATATGGAGTGGATAACTCCCTCTTAATCACTGAATCTTTTCATAACTCTTTGAATTCATTTAATGTGAATTCTCCACCATCATCTGATCGAAAGGTCTTGATATTATTTTCACTGGTGGTTCTCGATCAAGGATTTGAATTCCTTGAATTTACTGAATACTTCATCTTTGTTCTTCATAAAGTATATCCATGTCTTCTTAGAAAAATCATCAATAAAAGAAAGATAGTATACATACCCACTTAAAGAACTGGATGACATTGGACTGCATACATAGGAGTGAATGATTTCCAAGATTCATTTTGCTTTGCTTTCACTACTTGGAAATGTCTTCTTTGTGTTCTTTCCTTCCGCACATCCTTTGCAGACTCCTTCATGTTTTGACTTCATTTCTGGAATTCCTTCAACAGCTTTTCTTGCAATGGGTAGTGCTTTGTAGTGTACATGTGCAAGCATTCTATGCCAAAGTTCATTTGTCTCTACTGAGTCATGAACCAAAGCTTGTTCTGGTTGGCCCTTCAATTTGTATAATCCTCCTTCTTGTTCTCCAATTATTATTGCATCTTCAATAGTATTTCCTCTTGGCCATATGAGGACTTGGCAATCTACAAATCCAACCCTCATGCCTTTTGCATCCAGTGGCGATATGGAGAAAATATTCTTCTTTAGTCCTGGCACAAACAAGACATCCTTCATTTTCATAGACTTTCCAGAGTCTAGCTTGTAGGAGGATTCACCACTACCTTTTATGGGATATTGGTAGTCATCCCCAAGTTTCACCTTATGGGGTGAATTAAATGTTCGAATAGTTTCTCAAAGGAATCCTTGAATCATGTCATGTGCTTGGAAGCCCCACTTTCAATAAGCCAATATTTGCTTCCATGTGTGATAGTTCCTATGAGAGCAAAGATCAGAACATATTATTCATCACTTGAAGAGTCTTCACTTTATTGTTTTACTCTCTTTCTGGGAGGATCATCATCCTCAGCAGTGTGAGCATGATGTATTCTTTTGGAGTTCTTCTTCTTCTTAGATCTATTCTTATTCATGGGACAATTTCTAGCAAACTGTCCTCTTTCATCACATGTATAGCATTTGAGTTTGGATAGATCCTTGTTTGTTTTTACAAAATTATCTTTCTGATGAGAATGCTTACCTTGGTGAGGATGATTTTTCCTTCTACCTTTCTTGGAGTGTACTGTGAGAGCTTGATCTTCATTTCCCATATTTTCTTCTCGAGCTACTATTCGAGATTCTTCTTGTGAGCATTCTCCCCACAGTCTACTGAACTTGATTAGCTTCTTTCTAGCACAGATTCCTTGGATGAAAGAATCCCATGATCTAGGGATACCATTCAAGGTTGTCATCACAATTTCTGCATTCTCCACTTCTTCATCCACTGCTTCAAGTTGTTCTTTGATCTGGGAGACCCTTGTAAGGTATGACTATATGGTCTCCTCATTCTGAAGCTTTACATTGTTCAATTGCTTCCTCAAAGTCGTCTTCCGGTTTATGTTCTTTCCTTCAAACAGTTTGGTTAGGGCATAAAACATAGCTTTAGGTGTCTTGAGGGGGGACACCTGTGGTATGAGGTGATCCTTGATTGAATCAGCAATAATCCTCTTAGCCATGACCAATTTCTTCTTTTGTAAGGACTTAGCCTCATCTTCCTCTTGAACTAGAACCTCCTCATTGATGTAGGAGTCCAACTCATTTTCTTCCAGGACCAGGGAGATCCTATATTTCCAGGCTCGAAAGTTATCATCTCCCTCAAGTTTTTCATCAAGCTTGGTATGATGAGACATCTTAACTGAGAACCTCAAATGGAAATACAAAATATTTAGATCTTACAAGGTCAAGATGTCAGATCTGGATCTGGAGCTGAATTTCTGCAGTGTTGGTTCAAGAGAAGATTAGGGTTTGACCTTCCCGCAGTTCTGTCCAACCAAAAACTTTGATCTTGATCTCTAAAATTTGATTTTGAGGAGGAGATCAATCTAGGCCTCGTATCACTCAAAAATTACACTTCTCTGGAAATCCATAATTGCCGGCAGTAGTGTCAGATAAAAAACTGAAAATGCTCAGAATGAGATTCTGCTTCAACAGAAAGATGCACCCTAGAGAGGAGAGTCGGCCCAACCTTCTTTTCCTGAAAATCTGTGGAGAGAGATCCAAAAATTAGGAAGCCATAGTTTTCGTAGCTGCACAGTGTCTTCTTCTCAGGTTAGCTCCGATACCAGGTTAGTTTTTTATCATTCAAGCTAGCATTATATTAGGATCTTTAACTGAGAGAATAACAAGCACAACAATCAAACACAAGAGACAATGAACACAATTTTTTTCCTCGAGGAAACCATAAATGGAGAAAACCCCGCAACTTCATCAGAGATAGAATCAACACTAAAAGTAAAACCCCAAAACAATAAGATGATCTCCTGACAGTAGTAGTTTCTTTTTTTCTAGCCGCAACAACTTCTTCTCCCTCATCTATTCGCTACAACTGAGTGTGAGTGAGTGTGTGATTTATAGTGAGGCTCACTCTCTATTTATACTAATTTTCGAATTGACAATAACTCACTAGGGACGAATTCATTAGGAGAGTCTAATAACCCTAGGCCCCCACAACTGCGGGGACTTTAACCCTTGATCAATAGGAGGGTTACCTACAATGACTTGACATTACTTGTTTACATTATAGAAACTCTTGATTGAAACATCGTGGCATGACATGACTCAATTGGATTACAAACACTTCCCGGAATAAACATCAGGGTACAATACATAAGATATACAAGTGAATACATTCCAAAGTTACAACTACATCAACATGATACACCTAGGGATACAATGGCCAAGGATCCGATGCTCCAGACGTTATGCTCAACATCAACATGGAATGCTCCAGAGCATATTGTTTAAAGGTTTGAATGGGAATATAATTGACATTATTTAAATGATTGTGAAAAAATGTTTTTTCCTTTCTTCTCATTTAAATTTTACATATAATTTTCATAAAGTGATTAATAAAGTAAAGAGGATTTTTAATTTTCAATGATTTGGCTAGATACCAAACATTTAAAAAGATGAATAATAAAATTTAATTCAATTTATGAAAGTGATTAAAAAAGTGTTTAATTTAAAATAATTTACTTTCATTTAATTTATAAATATTTTCTTGTTACTTATATATTTACGCAGTTACTTATATATTTACATAAATTATTAGAAACTAACAACCTTTCAATAGATTTAAGTGAAAAAATTAATCTTTCAATAGATTTCAGGATAAGGTGAGGTTTAGTCTGATGTCTTTTATGCCAGAGATGTAACATCCCTTCAATATGCGACTAAAAATAACAAAGTGTGAGTAAAAAGAATTGTAAGTACTAATCCCATCCTCATCAAGTTATAGATGAAATTAAAAAATGCTAGGAGACTAAGAACGTGCATGACTAAAGCGATTATTGGGGACAAATCAACTAGGAGGAGAGGGAAAAGGCTAGTGAAACCTTGAAAACTTATCTTTCGATGACTAGGGGTCATCTTGGTACAATGGGGTACTGTTGGGATACAAGTCGTGTTTCTCGCTACTTGGCATGAGTCCAATACTGTGCTTACTATTGAGAACATGGTCATCGCTTGCAAAAAACAAAAGGATTGATATTATCCTTTGAACAATAAGCAATATTTTTTATTGTTTTGTTCAAATAGCTTAAACAAGCTATTACTTTATTTATAAATTTTTTCTTAAAACACGCAATATTATTATTACTTTACATTTGGGTGTGTATCCAAACGATTATTATGAAATGAAAAGAAAATATTACTTTAAGTATAAAGACGAGATAAAATTTGTTTTATCTACTAAAAGTAATGATAATCATATATATATATAGTGAAGCTAAATAGTCAAATTGAGATAAGTGATAATAGCCTCACAAAAACCTTGATATATGAATATACATATATATTGGTTATATAATAATAATAATCATTAGGTCATGATCCATTAATCCTAGGATTCCCTTTTACAAGTAAAGGATTTTATTAAATAATCGCGCCTATATACACATATACATACCTACACACACATATAACTTATGAAACACATATAACGAATAAGAAGTGTCAAAACGCGAAGGGCATATACGCCATTTGAACTCAAGTTGTTGGCAAACTAAGAGATTTTGGTATGGATAATTTTTAAAACAACCACATATTCGGTTTTACAAAGAAGTAACGTACAACCAAATGGGTTTTTATTACCATTAATTAACCATTAGATTGGTTATTATTTTTAGGGGAGGTCGTTGCCACCTCATGAACAACCTAGAGGCACATCATCATTACTCACTCGGGTACTTAAATCAAAATTTATTTTTATTGTTAATTATTATTACCCGTTCCTTAGAGCGGGATAGATTACATTACCCATGTTGATATTGAACGAGAGAGATTATAGTTATTTATGTTTCCATTATGATGATATATTGAGTATCCCTCGATGGGCAGTTAGATCAAATAAAAAAAACTAAGCATCGAATCAAAGCTTGGATTGACTCCTACTTGCAATTGACACTTGGATCGAATCTCCCGAAAATCAATTCCTGGCAGCATGGATTAATAAAATTAATAAATCATTCCATCAATCACTCTAGGAAGTTAGACAACTTATCATTCGTGCTTTGTTCCTAGAATTGCATATAAACCTAAGTAACAACATGTATGAAAAAAAAAGGATAAGGCCATCTCTCTCCTCAAGAGCTTGGGAAGAATCGAGAGAATGACCATTCCTTTTTCTTCTTTTGTGGTCCTCTTTTTTGTGATGGAGAGAGACAGACTATGAGGGAATTCGACGAGGACAGGAATTGTTTGACACCTTCGATATGATTTGGTAAGTATTTATGTGTTTTATAGATCCTCAATGCATGCGTTCTCGTTCTAAAACATATAGATCTCAACTTGGTAGATCTTAAAAACCTGAGTTTTCAGTTCTTAATAAATCTTCAGCATCTGCATTTTTAGTTTAGTTATATTTGTGGAAGGATGCAAATGATAGCCATAGTCTTAACCAGATATGTGGATAGTAAATTTAAAAACCATATATTGTATCTTAGTAGATCAATCTCTAAATGTTACGGTGTTTTGTTGAAGTATAGATCTGCATACCTGCATTGTTATAAAGCCAAGATCTTAAAGTTGTTGCCTATTAAATATGGGACATATTTCCCCATGTGACATGTTTACTATGAATCAGAGGATGCTTTGTATGTCTCTCTACTGAATAAATTGCATCATCGACTGCTACTGCTTCAATTCAGTTTCTACACCTACGTTTCCTTGATTGTAAACTATGATCTATTTCCAAAACATTGTGTCTTCCTTAAATATGGATGTCATCTTAGAATCCTTTGATATCCTTATCACTTGGATATCTTCCCAAGATGCCACGATTTCATACATAAACTTAAAACCTTAGAATCAGAACTTACTTTTAGAATACGGCTGCTCGAATTCCTGCAATGTCTTATAATGAATGATAATATTAGGTTTGAAGCTTATAATCAATAAGGGTGTGATTTTCCAAGTCATAACTATTTGTTTTATGAATCGGAACATAATCTCACTATTCGTTTTTAAGATTTAACCAATTGCAATATTTTTCATTATTAAGTGGATCACATTTCAAATATGAGTTTTCATTAATTGTTGGATCTGTGAATAAAGAATTGTGCCCGCGATCTGAGTGAAACCGTTGATGATGGTTTCATTTTATAAAGTTGTAGTATATGTGTGTGATTTGTTAAATTTTTGGGTTAAACCTTGCATGCTTATGTTTTCATTTATGCCTACAATTTTTTATTCATTTATGGAGAGTTTGGGTTGGAAAGATTTAGTATGCCTTAGTTGGTTCTTAAGTGAAAAATATTTAAGAAGTCAAAATGGTAATTTATCATGTATGGAGGCTTTCGAGGCCTTTCATTGTACTTTATCATTAAGTATTAAGTATGAACATTTTTAATGGGAAACATTATTGTATATAAATAAAGATATTGGAAATATCTTACTATAATATGTATATTAAAGTGAAAATGGATGCTAGGAATATATTTATATTTAAAGTGGAAAACTTTACTATTGGGAATTCCCCTCTCTCTCTATATATATAGATATAGATATAGATATAGATATTGAAAAATGATGCTAGGAATATATTTATATTTAAAGTAGAAATCTTTACTATTGGAAATTTCTTGCTATAATATATATAATTATAGTGAAAACATTACTATATATATATATAAGTATAGGATAAATATTTCTATGAGTTTAAAGTTATATTTATGAAAAACATTACCATAACTAGATGTTTATATATTGGAAACTCTTCCATGAATAAATGTATGTATGAAGCTTTACCTTGAGAAAATAATGGTATATTATAGGATTTGAGTAATAGGATCCTGACCAAGTGTAAATAAGAATATGTGGCATATAACGTAAGGCCTTGAGTAAAGGGGTTATACCTGCAAGACCTGGTAATACCTCGGGTTAAATTTTATAGCTTGTCACAAAAAAAATTGCAAACAAGTTAACCGTCTCCCGAACCTTAATGGATTCGTCGCCCAAATCGGGTGTGGATTTAGAAGGATAAACATACATCAAATGAATCCTACGGTTGGGAGGAAAGTCGTAGACATGTTTTCAATCACCAAGCTAAGAGAAGTAGTCTTTAACAACTAGATTTGTTTATGGATTTAATTTACCTTATTTATAAAACTTATGCTCTTGGATTTATAGTACTAATGTGCATGTTGAATTATATAAAGGGGAGGTTGCAGAAGCTACACTCCAATGGTGGAAAAGCCTTGGAATAACTCTTGAAAGACACGTGTAAAATAAATTAGTTTGCTTTTATCATATCGAGTCATCTAACTTTGTTATTGTCCTCAGCTTACTAGGAGACTACGCCTCCATCCTTGATAATGGTGTGTAATGGGACCAAGTACAACAATGGTGTTATAATGGAATGGCAAGGTCAACTTGTAATTGTTTTGATCATATGACTAATTATAATGTTGGAACATTTTATATTACACAGTGATATTTGCATTATGGGATTGTACTTTGTAGGTCCCTAATCCTAAAATAATGGTTATGGTTAAGAAAACAAAGAGTTGAATTCTATTGGTTTGATTAAATGTTTCATTTCCATAGATTTTTTTTTATTTTCCACCTTAGTAAGCTATTATGGAATTTGGGGTATGTTACAAATGGTATTAGAGCACATGTTACAAACACTAGAGATTATTTGCTCTCAGTCGAAGGAAACAAATACAAGTTAGTTTAACAAGCAAAGGGACTTTGTCTATAAGACGCAATCATAAACTTTCATTTCCAAGGATCGACGAGAGGTAAGCAGCAAGTCGTCTCTGAATTGCATGTAAGTATGTTCCAATTGCTAAAGAGTTGCCTATCTGTGAGAATTGTGTATGTTTCATTATATATCTGATTGATCTTTTATGGGTAAATACTAGTCAATGGATATCTCCTCATACTCTACGATTAGTTTCATTGAAGTACAAGAAAGTAATTGAAATAGTTAGAATATTGGAGTTAAGGCTTTATGAATTAGGTTCATATAAATTCATCCTAGCTGTGAACGTTTAAAGGTAAAGTTTATATGCTAAACTGAGAAACTCTCCTAAATATGTTGAATTGGTAGTTTGAATTAAAAGCTAACACCTTTCTCCATGTTTCTAGTTATTCTTGAGAGTGGACACCTTTCAGTTTCAACAATAAATTTAGTGAGTACAGTTGATACATTTTGTTGACTTTATATAGCTAATTGAATTTGATTGACCCAATCGTCACGATTTCCAAATATGAGATTCTGATGGATAAGCTAAGCATTTACTCGGATTTTTTAGAAGACCCATTAAAAAAAAATACAACGTGGATATGAATCTAACTGATGTATTTAATATTCTTTTAGTTATGAAGGAAGCATAGTTACATTGATGTTAAGATTTTTCGTTTAAATAAATTCTATTACATTATAGGGGTGTCAACTAGGAATTATAGGTTTCTTAAGTCGGAAAAACTAATATACCATAAGAAGTATAGCCCTGCAATAATAAGGTATGTATATTGTGTTTAAATCGTAGGTATTAACTTTAATTGGTTTACTTGGACATTCTACTAGTGTGAGGTTTCCTATGACTAGGAAATTGTCAGGTTAAAATGGATAATATTTGGCACGAGTCTCTTTGTTTCATTCGGGTATGTGATGGTATATGATAAGTGATTATAAAACTAACGTGTGACTTTGAAACACGCTTTGTACCCTTGCTTGTCAATTCAACAAAAGGATAACGGTTATAATTACTTAAAAAGTATACATGTGTATTCTAAGTCATTCATTGGATGCTTATGATGAAAATGCATGAGCTTGTTTATCCCTGCTATGGATGTTAGGATACCTTGAGTGGTTTATATAAAATCTATACTTGAATGTGATTGATATTTATGATATAGAGGTATGTTATATGCATGGATACCTTGACAATCAATCTATTTCATTTTGATATATTTATTTCATGAGATATTGAGTGTAATACAAATATGTGTTGTTACAAGTAAACTTGTACCTTGGTGTATGAATGTCATATAAAACGGAGATATTCGGTCGCCCTTATAAATGTATGTTGTTATATTCATAAAGGTATGCAAGTATATATGTAGACAAATTGTTGTTACATACATAGTGTTAGAGTGTACAAAGAAAAGACCTTATCCTGGATATCTAAATGGTTAGGAAACCTATTGTAGTTCTTTTTTTTGTAAACACTCAAAGTGTATATATTTCCATCGGAATTAATATGTCAAGAAATTTATTATGTATCTTGTTGAACCGTGACGTAAGGATAAAAATATGGATCCAAAAGAGGATGTTTACTTAAGATGACCATGTAGTAAGAAGGATGATTTCTTATTATGCTTAGGGGAAATATTTTCTTACAAAAAAATTATTTTTGTTATACAAAGTGGTACTAACAAGTGAATTTGGAAGATGGCCAATATTCTTTGGAACGTGTTGAAAGACAAGAGCGTAATATATTATGCATTGTAAGCATATGGTAAACATTAGAGGAAATTTGGGGTCTAAAATGGGCCTTATAAGAAAACGTGCCAAAATAAGTTTTTGTGAGTTGGAATTCAAGACCCAATAGAATTTCAATAA